>CM035441.1:60847606-61010106 GCA_020310875.1 Ceratopteris richardii
CACCCCCGCATCCCACTGCCCGCCACCCCCTCCCCTCAACCCCCGCATACTTCCCTCCCTCTCTCTCTCGCTCTCTCTTTCTTTCTCTCTCTCTCTCTCTCTCTCTCTCTCTCTCTCTCTCTCTCTCTCTCTCTTCCCCCTCCAGCGGAGATAACACAAAAAGTTTATTTAGACATCGAGATTGATGGAAAACATGCAGGAAGAGTAGTAATGGGCCTATTTGGAAAGAGTGTTCCAAAGACTGTTGAGAATTCCCGGGCTTTGTGCACAGGGAAAAAGGTATTGGTAACGGTGGCAAAGCTCTTCATTTCAAGGGGTCTAAGTTCCATCGTATTATTCCTAGTTTTATGATGCAAGGGGGGAACACCTTGGGTGACAGAAGAGGAGAAGAATCCATTTATAGTGCAAAGTTTGATGATGAAAACATTAAGATCAAGCATACTCACCCAGGAGTTTTATCTATGGCAAATGTAGGCTCCAATACAAATGGATCCCAGTTTCTTATCACAACAGTTAAAACAAGTTGGCTGGATGGTAAGCATGTTGTTTTCGGAAAGGTGATTAGTGGAATGAATGTTGTGTATAAGGTGGAAGCAGAAGGTACACAGAGTGGAAGCCCTAAGCGGAAAGTGATCATTGCTGATAGTGGAGAACTTCCTATGTGATTTTGTAATGTAATCTTGAATATGTGGAAATTGTATGAGGGGTTGAGGCATCTTAGAATTAAGATTATTCTTTGAATCACCATCAATCAAACGTAAGGGATGTGCTTCTTAGGCTCATTCCAATATCACGGGCGGCATAAAATGAGGATCTCAGCTTGCAAGTAAAAGGGTAAAAGTGTAACTGGTAAAAGTGGAGGTGGAGAAATGATTGTTGCCGCCAACCTTTCATGATGACTGCCTATTTTGGAGGATCCAATTCAAATCAAGTGGAATAATTAACCTAACCCTTCAATTTTGGACAATCAATCGGCGCAAGATCAATGGGCGTGAAGAATCGGCAAGGCCCTCTTGGCCTATTGGAGCCTATAAAAGCAATGGATTTGTGTTCATTTGGGGTATATTCATATACACACATATACTTACATGCGTACAGGGGTCCTCTCTTTGCACTCTGTGGTTAAAAGCCTACTGTAGGAAGTCACTCTGTGGTGCGGATACAGAGCGTGGGCTTCCCAGTGGAGGGCTAATATCACTATAGTGTGAAGAGAGTGGCCTAGCTTTGTCTTTCAATGTGAGTCAGTGGTATTTTTATGCTATTTTCCTTAGAGAAATTCTTCAGACTTTGTATTGATGAGTGCTAATCTGCATCTAGCTGTGTCCATTGTACGAATTGGAAGAATCCCTTGTATTGATGTTGTTTAGTTCTGGAGTGGCTTTGGCCTATGTTGTAATCATCTGATTCAAAGTAAGGAGTGGATGGTCTTCCATTATTGTCATTTTGTCATTAATATTTTCTTGAGTATTCATAACTCTGTGCAATCATTGATATCTCCCTGCTCACACAAGTGTTAAAGGGTATATTTCCCTAAGGAGAACCTCCCTTGAGTAGGTGAAGTACTGGAATGCTTGCTGCATGCTCCTGTTAAAAGTAGATACCCCAGTACCTCCTTTACAGTTTGGCACGCCCGGTGGGACACTTGCATTTCTGTGAGAGGCCCTGAGGATAATAAATAGTCCTCTTTTTTCAGTATTTTTGCCCTATTGCATTTGCAAGTAGGTACATGACCCATACATGAGCAGATAAGGAGCCTCTTCGTATACGAAGGAGCCGTAACAAGACAGTTATATCTTCGACTAGTGAACCTACCTCCCCTCTACCCTCTTTGAATTTATCTATTGGTTTTGGTGTGAAACCACTATCAAAGGAGAAGCACAGGGGAACATTAGACTTCTCCTCAGATACATCAGAAGAAACACCAGTGCAAATGGAGGATCTCTCTCATTTACTCTCCAGACTCAATATAAAGTTCCCTACCTTCAAGGGACAAGCTTATGAGGATGTTGATGATCATGTGAGGAGGTTCATCTCCTTATGCCGTGGACGGGGTCTGCAGAACAGAGAGGATGCAATGCTCGTACTCTTCCCATCCACATTGGAAGGCCTTGCTGAAAAATGGTATAGTCAATATGCAGATTGCCATTTTGCTACATGGGAGGCTTTGAAGACGGCATTCTCACAGACGTTTCGACCTAGTGACTCCTCGAAAAGAGCTCTAGACCAGCTCGAGAATCTAAGGCTAAGATCAGGTGAATCCTTTCATGAACTTCACACTAGAACAAAAGCACTTTTTGCACGTCTTCCACATGCTCCAGGTGACTTCTTGGTTAAAAAATGGATAGAAAAAGCTCTGCCAAGGTCATCTCACTAGAAGCTACGTGAGTCTCTTAGTTTGGATGCAACCCTCAATGATTTTGTTGCAGCAGCATCACGCATTGAAGAAGCTAGGCAACATTTTGAAGGGGATACACAATCGAATTATGTTGCAGAACTAGACCCTATTGGGCAACTGAGGAAAGAATTGGAGGCATTGAGAATGCAACAAAATCAACAAGAAGAGAAGGTCTTGCCACCATTGCGTCACACTGATGATGAAGTAGCCCAACTTCGCTGTGAGTTAGAAGATTTGTGGACCACTCAAGATATAAGGAGGCAGATTTGGTGCATAATCTGTAACAACAATGGACATTCCAATGCCAATTGCCCTAATAAGGTAAGCTGTCAATTTTGTGGAAAGGATGGTCATGAAGCTAGAGACTGTTACTACCTCAAGGGTACACAGCAAAGAGGTAACCCTCAAGCTTTGGATTCATATTATGCTAGTACCTCAAGTGCACCTAATAGAGAGGAAAATCGTACGACAAAGCCCAGGTATAATAGAACATTGATGTGTTATCGCTGTGGTGAGTATGACCATATGCAAAATAGGTGTTCCCTTCCAGAAGATGCACCTCCATGTCAACATTGTCCAGAGGCCAAGGATCACTATACCAAAGACTGCCCAAGAAGCCGTCCTGCTCCAATCCACATGATTGTAGTCTCTCCACAAGAAGAAGGTATGACTACTCGGTCTTATGCTGTTTCATCCTCTGCAATACCCATGATGACTAGAGCTAGACAAGCAGCAACAATCCATAGAGAGGAACAACAAGGATTCCAGGATAAAGAGGAGGAAACGAAGTCTGGGTGGAAGGGCCAAGAAGAAATTGAAGGGGCTTATGAAAGGATGGCTACTTCTCTAAGGGACCAACCGACAACTCTGGAAGAAGACACTCATGAGGTAAACATTGAACAGATCTTGAAAGGTATTCATCACAAGGTTAGTTTGTACGAACTTATAATGATGGATTCAAAAATAAGAAGTGACTTATTGAAGATTATACACTCTGCTCACTTAATCCAATCACCTAGTATAGATGGTTTCATGGTTGATTTTCCCCCTGCACCCTTGGCAGACTATCAAAGCTCAAGATTATCTGTTTGTATAAAGGATGAAGCTCTCACAGGTGTGATCATAGATGGAGGCTCTGGTATCAATGTGATGCCAGATTTCACAGTGAAGAAACTGAATTTGAACCCCACCAAGATGGCACCATTCACAGTTACACTAGCAGATCAACATTGGGTTGCGCCTCTTGGCATTATTGAAAAGGCACTGATGATAGTACAGGGTTGCCACTTTGGAAGAAGGATTTGACTCAACTACATTTGGAAGAAGGATTTGACTGAGGGAAAACTACTGGGTATACTGTGGATACTCAGGTAATGCCCTCTCTACCCTAAGAAGAAGATACATTATTGAATTGGATGATGGAAAGTGCAGAGTGTTGCACGGTGGAAATCAGTGAAATAGAAGAAGAAGTTACGGATGAAGGAGTTGCAGGAAAAGGCCATGAAGATCAAAAGGAGTTGGAGAATGAGAGTTTGGAGGAGAATACAAACACTGAAGAGGCAAAAAATATAGAAGTACCCGGGATGGAAAGTTATGAGCTAGAGTGCAGAGAAGATCTTCCTTTTACGGATATACCTCAAGGATGGACCAGAGAACATATTGCAGAATGTAACTTAAAGTCCACTCCTACATACAGTGGAGATGATTTCTCAAACAAGACTAGTCCTAAAACACTGGTTCAAGAAATAAATCTAGGGGATGAAGAGAACCCTCAAGTAGTCCACTTGGCCTCTTGGCTATGGCATTATCCCCCTTTACTGCAAAAGGTAACTTCTTTACTTTTTACTTACAAAAATGTCTTCGCATGGTCCTACAAAGATCTAACAGGGATACCAGAGGAGCTTGGATTACACAGAATACCCTTAGTTGAGGGAGCCGCGCCTGCAAGAAGTAGGCCGTATCGACTCAATCCAAAATATGCAGAGGTAGTAAAGTTGGAAGTTACAAAACTAGAAGAAGCAGGTATAATTGTTCGAGTAGAACATTCCAGGTGGCTTTCTTCTATGGTTATTGTACCCAAGAAAAATAGTGGAAAAATAAGAGTTTGCGTTAATTTTCGTGCCTTAAATAAAGTGACTGTTCAAGATGGATTTCCTCAGCCCTTTTCAGAACAAGTACTTGAGGAAGTAGCCGGTCACACTTTGTATAGCTTCTTGGATGGTTTTAGTGGCTACAATCAGATAATGATCCATCCTGATGATAGGGACAAAATAGCCTTTGTTACTCCATGGGGCACTTATGTCTATACTCGCATGGCTTTTGGTTTGAAGAATGCACCAGCTTCATTTAATAGAACAATGTATCTGATATTGGGCAAGTGGTTAACAACCTTTCTCCGCATTTTCATGGATGACTTTTCAGTATTTTCAGGCACAGATAGAAGAACAACAGTTCAAGATTTCCATGATCATTTGGAAAATCTAAAAGAAATTTTTGAGCAATGTCTCAAAACACGTTTGAAATTAAATCCTGATAAATGTCACTTTTGGTCACCAAGGCTACTCTTCTTGGTCACATAGTATCTGCTGAAGGGATAACAGTTGATCCTGCAAAGGTTACTGCTATTCTATCCATGCCTATTCCACAAAGCCCAAAAGAAGTGCAAAGTTTTTTGGGCCATGCAGGATATCATAGAAGATTCATACGAATGTATTCAGAAATAGCTAAGCCCTTATCAAGGCTTACCAGTAAAAAGGTCCCTTTCTCATGGAGTTCTGAAGCTCAAAAAGCATTTTGTGAACTGAAAATGAGGTTATGTACTGCTCCACTTTTAAGTGTTCCTAACTGGCCATTAGAGTTTCATGTGCATACAGATGCTAGTCTTCATGCTGTTGGTGCAGTTCTAGCTCAACCATCATCACACAAGGTTGATATACCTATCTCCTATGCCAACAGACTACTCAACCAAGCAGAAAGGAATTACAGTACAACAAAAAGGGAAGGTTTGGCTATTGTATTTGCTCTTCAGAAGTTTCGACATTATCTTTTTGGTGTACATTTTATAGTCATATCTGACCATCAGCCATTGAAGTACTTGATAAACAAGCCTAGAGTGGCTGGAAGGGTTTGGAGATGGTTACTCCTATTTCAAGAATTTAATTTTGATAGTCATATTAAGCCAGGAAGAGAGCACTACAAAGCAGATCAAGTGTCGAGGACCGTGTTGAGAGTGATGGATGGATGCACTCAGGAAATCAGTTGGTGCTGCAAATCCTGCTTCACACCTGCCCTCTTTTCTTTTCAGATATGCTTAGTACACAAGTTTAGCTTCCTAATGACATAAAGAAACCATATATGTGCTTTGGAAATGATTTGGGTAATGACCAAATCAAAACAGATAACTTGGTACTTCACAAATCAAGCAAAACCTTCTATTCCTGTAGTGATACCTGCTCAGACTTTTACTGAGTGTGTCCAGCACACTTAAAATTGGCACAATTCCTTTTGGGAGTAACAATGTACCTTAGTAAGCTACCAATCACAAGTGGAATCACTTCAATTGACTAACTATGCACTGAGAAATAAGTTTAGCATAATTATAATCAACCCCGACTTTTCAGGAACTCTGCAGACAAATACCAGTGTGCACCTCGACTTGATTTTCTCCCAAATGGCTGAATGGAATCCTTTGAAATTTTGTATGCTTGTAGTAGACTTTGAGCTGGTTCCAATGAGCTATAGAAATCTTGATTTGGTTCAGTAGATCCAGAGCAATGCCTCTTTGAAGTTGACAGACTTGGAGTAGGTGACTCAGACAAAGCAGAGATGATGAATGTATACTTCTATTGATATATGTGTTTGTACAATCTCATTAGCTTGCCAAGCAGAGCTAGATGAGGTATTGTGGTGTTGGCTATGGAGTAACCTTCACACACAATGAATTACAAAGAGATTTAGCCTCGGGAAGTGAGCTAGAGTGAGAGTATATCCCGCGACTTTTTCAGTACATCCTTTATAGGAGTTTGGTCTTCATTTGAATTTGAAATTCAAAATTAGGCTCCCTTGAATCTCTCCTCTAAAAGTAGGGAGATATTCTCTCCATCTCAACAATCAAATTTCCACGACTAATGAGGTAGGTGGATGACTTTAAGTGGTTACAAACATATGTCAAGTCACTTAGACTTTTACAAGGGGTAAACAAGTAAGAACATATAAGCATATGTTCACATGAGCCTTGCTTTTGATTGAAGCCTTGATAAACCTTTATCCATGCTAGTCTTCCATAAGTCCAAGGGTTCAAGCCAATGTGTGTAGGCTTGTTTGCACCAACAGCTCCCCCTCAAGCCAAACACTTTGGCTTAAGTCTTCTTCTTCATTCTTCAATTACTTCCTGCAATCCAATCATAGATTTGAATCTTCCTAGCTTGTTTCCATCCAATGCCTTGGTAAGTAAATCTGCACATTGCATATTAGTAGAAACATATGTCAATTGAATCTCTTTACTTAACAATTTCTCTCTCACACAGTGGTAATGAACCTCTATGTGTTTGGTTCTGGCATGATAAATTGGATTTGCTGCAAGGTGAAGAGAGCTAGTGTTATCTCCAAATATAATAGGTGGTCTTGTGAATAGACCTAACTCTGTATATAGAAGCTTCAACCAGATAGCTTCTTGAGTAGCATTTGCAAGTCCTCTATACTCTGCTTCAGTGGATGATAATGCCACTGTAGGTTGCTTCTTAGCTGACCAAGAGATAGGCTTATCTCCTGCAAAACAAATGTACCCTGAGGTGCTCCTCCTATCATCCTTGCATCCTGCCCAATCTGCATCTGAATAGATTTTAATATCAATGTCTGATGTGTAAGGAAAATACAAACCATGACTTTGAGTTCCCTTGAGGTACTTCAAGATCTTCTTTGCTGCCTCTAGGTGAGGTACTCTAGGTTTGTGCATGAATTGACTAAGCACACTTACTCCATATGCTATGTCAATTCTTGTCAAGGTAGCATAGTTCAAACTACCCACTATACTTTGATATCCTGTAATGTCTTTGAGTTCTTCTCCTTCATGAGCACTTAGCTTTTGGTTAACCTCCATTGGAGTAGTAGATACCTTAGCATCCTGCAAACCAAACTTCTTGACCATATCCTGTACATACTTCTTTTGAGTAATGTATATACCTGAGTTTGTGTAGATCAATTCAAGACCTAGAAAATATTTTAGTAATCCAAGATCACTAATCTTGAATTCTTTCATCATCTGACCCTTGATGTGTCTAATCCCATTGACATCATTACCTGTAATGATGATGTCATCAACATAGACACATAAGTAGATTACCTCTGTACTACTTCTCTTTATGAATAGAGAAGTGTCTGCTTTGCTCATCACAAATCCTTGGTCTTGGAGGTAGGTGGTCAATCTGTAGTTCCATGCTCTAGGTGCCTGCTTCAAACCATACAGAGCCTTCTTCAATTTACAAACATAATGTACCTTTCTTGGATCTTCATAGCCAGGTGGTTGTGACATGTAGACTTCTTCAGATATCCATCCATTTAGGAATGCATTCTTCACATCCAATTGGTACATGTTCCAATTCTTGGATGCAGCTACACTCACCAATACTCTGATAGTTGGCATCTTGGCCACAGGAGAAAATGTCTCCTCATAATCAATGCCTTGGGTTTGTGCAAAACCCTTGGCTACCAACCTAGCTTTGTACCTGTTAATAGTTCCATCTGAATTCTTCTTCAATTTGTAGATCCATCTGGATCCTATTACCTTCATAGTATCCTTCTTGGGTACCAAGTCCTAAGTATCACTCTCTTGGAGGGCTTCTATCTCCTCATCCATGGCTTCTCTCCATTCTGGCTTTGTAATTGCTTCTTCATAGGTACCTGGTTCTTCATTCAACAAGTCTTTTGCAAGATATACAGAATGTTTAGTTACAAGTGATGTGTCATACCCAAATCTGATAGGTTTCTTCTTCTCTCTCTGAGATCTTCTCATAGCTTGAGTAGAAGTCTCTGCCTTGTCCTCCAATTGCTTCATTTTCATCTTTCCTTTGGACTTCCAAGCCTTGAACTCTTCAAGGTTGATGGTATCATCATCTGAGCTTGAATCTTCTTGCTGAGTTGGCTCTTCCTTGGTAAGCTTTGGAAAATCTTCCTCCATGTCATAAGGTAGACTCACTTTCCTGCATTCATTCTCATACCATGAGTCATTCTCATCAAATATGACATCTCTGCTTACCTTGAACCCTTTGTTTGTGGGGTTGTAAAATCTGTATCCTTTTTGGTTCAAATCATAACCAATGAAGATACATTTCTCTGCCTTTGGGTCTAGCTTTCCTCTTACCTGTGAGGGAATATGCACATATGCTACACATCCAAAGATTTTGCAATGATCTAGAGAGGGTCTCTTACCATGCCATGCTTCATATGGTGTCATGCCATCAAGTGATTTGGATGGCAACCTATTGATGAGATAGGTGGCAGTGGACACACTCTCTGCCCATAGGTAATTTGGCAACTTTTTCTCATTGAGCATAGACCTAGCTGTTTCCACTATAAGTCTATTCCTTCTTTCTGCTACCCCATTTTGTTCTGGTGAGTACCTTGTAGTGATCTCTCTCTTGATGCCTCTTTCCTGCAAGAAATCTTCAAACTCATTGGAGAAGTATTCTCCTCCACCATCTGACCTTAGCCTCTTCAAGCTTCTACCTGTTTGATTCTCAACAAGTGCAAGATACCTTTTGAAACAATTAAACACTTCATCTTTATGCTTCATAAAGTACAAAATGGTCCATCTGCTATAGTCATCAATGAAGGACACATAATACCTTGAACCAGAAATGGAAGGGTCCTTGCTAGGTCCCCAAACATCTGTGTGTACCAAGTCTAGGTAGTCTTCATGCATGAAACCTTTTCTTGAGTAGGGTAATCTGTGAGACTTACCAAATTGACATGATCCACATTTGTAAATCATGTGTTGCTTGGATACATTAGGTATCCCAAGCACACACTGATCCCTGCACATTTGCTTGATAGTCCTTTCACCTATGTGCCCTAGTCTTTTATGCCATATCTCTAACTCTGAGAGTGTCTGATCCTTATAATTATACAAAGCAATATTTTTTGTATCTTCTAGCTCAAATGTAAATAATCTACCTGATTTCTCCCCTTTGGCTATCCTCCTGAATCCTTGTTTTGGGTCCTCCACATATGCTCCATGTTGTGTGAATCTGACCTGCAAACCTTTCTCCACAATCTGACCAACACTCATCAGATTCTTAGTTATTGTTGGTACATAGAGTACCCTGCTTAATAGGTTCTGATTACCATCACATGTCTTCACATTTCCAATTTTGACCACAGAGTGTTTAGTGTCATCACCTGTTTGTACCTGATGTTTGCCCTTGGGCTCTTCCAAATCAGAAAGCAATGCCACATTGCCAGCTACATGGTTAGAACATCCTGAGTCAATGTAAAATAAATGATCATCATTTGTACCTATCTTTGAGGTCATATTCATGATCAATAAGGAGTCATCTTGCTCCTCTGTGTAGTTGTTGTAGTCTCTTCTATTTCTGAATCCACCTTGGTAGCTTCCATTGTGGTTGTTGTTGTAATTGTTGTTGTATTGGTTGTTGTACCCATTGTAGCTTTGATTGTGGTTGAATCTGCCTCTTCCTTGAGAGTATCCACCTCTTGAGTAGCCTCTTCCTCTCTGGTTTTTATAGTTCTTGTAGCATTCATCTGTGGTATGATTGGACAACCCAGAGATGTTGCAAGGTGATGAGTTGTAGGGTCTCCCCCTACCTGACTTACCTCCTCTGCCTCTTCCTCTAGATGACCTACCTCTCCCTGCATAATTGGCTTGAGAGGTAGAGCCTTCTTCATCCTGTTTCTTCTTGCCTTTATCTTTAACTTTCTTATCAGTAAAGAGAGCAGAGGGGTTATTACCTTTTGATTGATCTCCAGCCTTGGTGAACTTTGCTTCATGTGTAAATAGTTGGCCCATGAGTGTTGTGAGATCAGGGGTATGCATGTCCATGTAGAGGTCCATTGCAGTGGTGAAACTTTCCCACTTATCATCTGCCTTGAGTCCATTTGTCACTTGCCTGACTATTTGCTCCTCTTCAATTTCCTCTCCAATGCTTGCTAGTTGGTCTGCCACATCTTTGATCTTTGTCACATAATCTGAGACTGATTGCTTGGGCTGCTTCCTAAGTGTTGTGAACTCTATCCATAATTGATTCTTCCTGGCCCTTGTGTTGGAAGAAAAGTAATTTGACAAGGTTTCCCAAGTCTCTTGGGAAGTCTTACAGTTCCTTACATGAGGTAAAAGAAAATCAGATATAGAGTTTAAGAGATAAGACCTTGCCAAAGCATCCTTTGCACACCATTGGTTAAGTCTTTCATGTTCATCCTTTGTAGGTAGTCCTCTAGTCTTGAATGAGGGCAACTCCTCATCTCCTGATATGTATCCAAATAGACTTCTCCCTTGTAGATAGGTCTTCATTCTCAGTGACCAAGCTTGATAGTTGTTTCTGTCCAATTTGTCAATGAATGAAGGGAAACCATCACCCATGATTACCTTCTTTTGCTCTGATACCACTGTTGAGAGTGATGGATGGATGCACTCAGGAAATCAGTTGGTGCTGCAAATCCTGCTTCACACCTGCCCTCTTTTCTTTTCAGATATGCTTAGTACACAAGTTTAGCTTCCTAATGACATAAAGAAACCATATATGTGCTTTGGAAATGATTTGGGTAATGACCAAATCAAAACAGATAACTTGGTACTTCACAAATCAAGCAAAACCTTCTATTCCTGTAGTGATACCTGCTCAGACTTTTACTGAGTGTGTCCAGCACACTTAAAATTGGCACAATTCCTTTTGGGAGTAACAATGTACCTTAGTAAGCTACCAATCACAAGTGGAATCACTTCAATTGACTAACTATGCACTGAGAAATAAGTTTAGCATAATTATAATCAACCCCGACTTTTCAGGAACTCTGCAGACAAATACCAGTGTGCACCTCGACTTGATTTTCTCCCAAATGGCTGAATGGAATCCTTTGAAATTTTGTATGCTTGTAGTAGACTTTGAGCTGGTTCCAATGAGCTATAGAACTCTTGATTTGGTTCAGTAGATCCAGAGCAATGCCTCTTTGAAGTTGACAGACTTGGAGTAGGTGACTCAGACAAAGCAGAGATGATGAATGTATACTTCTATTGATATATGTGTTTGTACAATCTCATTAGCTTGCCAAGCAGAGCTAGATGAGGTATTGTGGTGTTGGCTATGGAGTAACCTTCACACACAATGAATTACAAAGAGATTTAGCCTCGGGAAGTGAGCTAGAGTGAGAGTATATCCCGCGACTTTTTCAGTACATCCTTTATAGGAGTTTGGTCTTCATTTGAATTTGAAATTCAAAATTAGGCTCCCTTGAATCTCTCCTCTAAAAGTAGGGAGATATTCTCTCCATCTCAACAATCAAATTTCCACGACTAATGAGGTAGGTGGATGACTTTAAGTGGTTACAAACATATGTCAAGTCACTTAGACTTTTACAAGGGGTAAACAAGTAAGAACATATAAGCATATGTTCACATGAGCCTTGCTTTTGATTGAAGCCTTGATAAACCTTTATCCATGCTAGTCTTCCATAAGTCCAAGGGTTCAAGCCAATGTGTGTAGGCTTGTTTGCACCAACAGACCGCAATGAGCGAGAAGGCAACAAGTATTAATGATGAACTGGTGGATAGTAATCTCTTCCTAGTGGCAATTCAGACTGATTCGTATGATGGAATTCTCCATTTTCTCAATACGGGAAAACTCCCAGAACACTTGACACCTATAGAAAGGAGAAGATTACTCCTGAAAGCCAAAGCATATTCACTTATAAATGGGAATTTATATAAATCTGTCAGGATGATATCTTGAGAAAGTGTGTCTATCCAGAGGAGGTAAATCTTTTGCTAGAAGCTGCACACAGTGAAGGACATCTAAAGGGGGAAGAATTGGCTCACAGAATCATCCACAAAGGACTATGGTGGCCTCATATTTACAAGGATGCGATCAAGTTTGTAAAGAATTCCACATTTGCCAGAGATGTGCTCCTACGCTAACCAGATTGAGTTTCCAACCATTAGTCATATCTACAGGATGGCTCCCATTTGAACGATGGGATCTTGATTTCATAGGACGAATTAGCCCAACTGGTCAACCTGGGGGTAAGAAGTATATTTTGATGGCCACATGTTATGCGACTAAATGGATAGAGGCTAAAGCTACTGTGGACTGCATGGCTTTAACAGTAGCTAAGTTTTTGTATACACGTATTTTTTCAAGATTTGGTTGCCCACTCGAAATCACTAGTGATAGAGGCACACATTTTGTAAATCAACTGCTCCAATTTATATTTGACAGGTACAAGGTTTTCCATAAAAAAATCTTGCGCCTACTATCCAAGGGCAAATGGCCAAGCAGAGAGCTCTAATAGGATTTTGATTGGATTCCTTCGCAAATTATCCTTCGATCATCAAAGCTTCTGGCCACAAGCATTGATCAGTGCAGTTTGGGCTTTCAGAACTACAAGAAGGGGAACCACAGGTGAGACTCCATTCCGCTTAGTATATGGAAAAGAGGCATTGGCCCCATTTGAATTCATTATCAAAAAGGAAATGGGAATCAAAACCATTGGAATTGAACCTCCCATTGAGAGATTGGTGGCATTAGAAGAATACAGAGAAGGAGCACTGCAAAGTCTTCAAATAACCCAAGAAGAGCGCAAAAGATTGCATGACACGTATCTTAGGTCCAAAGAAGTACAAGAAGGATCCATGGTTTTAGTGCATCAGATTCCAGAAGTTTCAACCAAATTGGCACCCAAATGGATAGGACCTTATAGAGTAATAAAAGCGCTATGTCATGGAGCAATCCATCTAGAGGATTTGCAGGGTAAGAAGATACCCCTGGTCAATATCTCCAGGGTGAAGAATTATCTAAACTAAGTCAATTGGAAGAATTTAAACCACTGTACATACCACATTTCATTCAGTATTTGCATTTATTTTGTTCATTCAAGAAGCAGATAAAAGTAAATTGCATCGAGGCGGTGCAAAAGCTTGATGTGGGGGTCTGTAGCACCCCTCTTTCTCTCTCTCTTCCCCCTCCAACCCGCTTAACTCCACCTCCCCTGCCCCTCACCACACCACCCTTCCCCCTTAGCCCCCCGTGAACTCCCCCTCATCGCCTGCCCCTCAGCCCCGCGAACCCCCTCTCTCTCTCTATCCCTCTCTCTTTCTCTCTCTCCTCCTTCTCTCTCTTCCCCCGCCTGCCCACCACCGCCCACCCCGCAACCGCCCTCCTTCCCCCACCCCTGCCAGCCCCCACCCCGCCCCTCCATGCCCCACAAGCCCCTCTCTCTCTCTCTCTCTCTCTCTCTCTCTCTCTCTCTCTCTCTCTCTCTCTCTCTCTCTCTCTCTCTCTCTCTCTCTCTCTCTCTCTCTCTCTCTCTCTCTCTCTCTCTCTCTCTCTCTCTCCCTCCCTCCCCTCCCTCTCTCTCTTCCCCCGCCTGCCCACCACCTCCCACCTCCCACCCGGCGCCCCCCCTCCTCTCCCCACCCTGCCAGCCCCCACCCCGCCCCTCCATACCCCGCGGCCCCCCCTCCCCCTCTCTCTCTCTCTCCTCCCTCTCTCTCTTTCCCCGCTTGCCCACCACCTCCCACCCCGTGCCCCCCCTCCTCTCCCACCCCGCCAGCCCCCACCCTACCCCTCCATACCCTGCGGCCCCCCTCCCCCTCTCTCTCTCTCTTTCTCTCTCTCTCTCTCTCTCTCTCTCTCTCTCTCTCTCTCTCTCTCTCTCTCTCTCTCTCTCTCTCTCTCTCTCTCTCTCTCTCTCTCTCTCTCTCTCTCTCTCTCTCCCTCTCTCCCCTCCCTCTCTCTCTTTTCCCGCCTACCCACCACTTCCCACCCCGCGCCTCCCCTCCTCTCCCCACCCCGCCAGCTCCCACCCCGCCCCTCCATGCCCCGCGGCCCCCCTCTCCCTCTCTCTCTCTCGCTCTCTCTCTCTCTCGCTCTCTCTCTCTCTCTCTCTCTCTCTCTCTCTCTCTCTCTCTCTCTCTCTCTCTCTCTCTCTCTCTCTCTCTCTCTCTCTCTCTCTCTCTCCTCTCTCTCTCTCTCTCTCTCTCTCTCTCTCTCTCTCTCTCTCTCTCTCTCTCTCTCTCTCTCTCTTCCCTGCCTGCCCACCACCGCCCATCCCGCGACCCCCCTCCTCCCCCCACCCCCGGCAACCCCCACCCCGCCCCTCCATGCTCCGCAGGGCCCCCCTCTCTCTCTCCCTCTCTCTCCCTCTCTCTCTCTCTCTCTCTCTCTCTCTCTCTCTCTCTTTCTCTCTCTCTCTCTCTCTCTCTCTCTCTCTCTCTCTCTCTCTCTCTCTCTCTCTCTCTCTCTCTCTCTCTCTCTCTCTCTCTCTCTCTCTCTCTCTCTCTCTCTCTCTCTCTCTCTCTCTCTCTCTCTCTCTCTCTCTCTCTCTCTCTCTCTCTCTCTCTCTCTTCTCCCTCTCTCTCTTCCCCGCCTGCCCACCACCACCCACCCCGCGACTCCCCTCCTTCCCCCACCCCCGCCAGCCCCCACCTTGCCCCTCCATGCCTCGCAAGCCCTCTCTCTCTCTCTCTCTCTCTCTCTCTCTCTCTCTCTCTCTCTCTCTCTCTCTCTCTCTCTCTCTCCTCTCCCTCTCTCTCTTGCCCCGCCTGCCCACCACCTCGCACCCCGCGCCCCCCCCTCCTCTCCCCACCCCGCCAGCCCCCACCCCGCCCTCCATACCCCGCGGCCCCCCTCCCCTCTCTCTCTCTCTCTCTCTCTCTCCCCTCCCTCTCTCTCTTTCCCCGCCTGCCCACCACCTCCCACCCCGCGCCCCCCCTCCTCTCCCCACCCCGCGCCCCCCCTCCTCTCCCCACCCCGCCCCTCCATACTGTTGGAGCAAGTCTATGACAAGCCTAAGTATTGGCTTGAGTCTCACAAAGTCTTAGAAGAAGCTTTAAAAAGAAGACTATGTAAAGTTCACTTGTGAACTACCTCTTGTAACTTTTGAAGAGTTTACTTAATGTAAAAGTAAGACAATCTTAAGTGGTTGAGTCCACTTGATCAAGAATGGAAAGAGGAGCCACGAATTCGTGATTTGTGGTAGGTAGAGAATCAAATCAATCATTGATTGATTGGAGAGTGATTGAGGGAAGTTAGCCTCCCAAACTCAACTATAAATAGATGGCAGTTTTAGTCGTGGTTAGAGAGACCTATGTGAAGACCTCCAAGAGCTGAGCTTTATGCCATATCAAGGTCTGATTACAAGGCACACATATGTATCAGTAAATCATTGTATTGTACAAGCAATATACTTTCATTTTCATGATTATTTGAGTTCATCTTTCCATGTTCTTGTGAAGTGTACTACTCACTGCCATTACTCTTAGTTTTCTCAGTAAGCTTGCAGAGATGTTTTCTCTGAGCTTGGTGCATCATTTTCAGTGATTTAACTTGGTAAAGTTAGCTCTATAAGTCTACTATGTGCTCACAAATTTTCATGTCATTTGGATGTTGCAATCTTCAGTTATGTTCATTTGAAGTCAACAGGGTCTGTTCATCTTCACTTCTCTGTCAGGTACCTGACTTTTTCACTCATCTTGTCAGAGCCATTTCTCCGTGGTTACTTATCCAAATTCAGTGATTTAAAGCTTGTTGGATTCAACTGACTGGCTAGTATAATCATACAAATTTTTATAATCATTGGATTTCTATATTTTGAGTTATATTGATTTTTCTGCTCACTGGTCTATTTCTGTAGCAGCCCGTGAAAATCGGGATGATATCATCACTTGTTAAAACTCATTCTCATTGTGTGGCTCATTATTTTTTATGAGATTACTCTTGAAAGCTAGATCCTTAAGTTGCCTAGACTTCCCCAAGAGGAATTGAGCTAATTGCTGCTGTGCTCAGAGAATTATGTAAAACACTGGATAGGTGTATGAACCAAGAATAGCAAGTTTTCACCTCTGAGCTAACTCCAACTTATCTGTTTTGATCTATCTTTTTGAGAGTGATCTTCCAAGGTACATAGGGTGTCTAATACATCCATTGGCAAGCTAAAAGGGCCCACCATATACTTCTGGAGTTCATTTGGCTGGTGTAGATCAAGGATTTTGCAACACCTCTTCATCTTCAAGCACATACCTATCCATCTCTTCACAGTGGTATCAGAGCAAGGTTGGACAACATGGCAGATGGATTTCCTTCATCAATTGACAAATTGGATAGAGGTAATTACTCAGCTTGGTCATTAAGGATGGAAGCTTATCTCCAAGGTAGAAGTTTATATGGTTATGTGGCTGGAGATGAAGTTATGCCAAGTTTCAGGAACAAAAGTCAACCAACACAAGAAGAGCAAGAAAGATTGAGCACATGGTGCTCCAAGGATGCACTTGCAAGGTCTTATCTCCTCAACTCTATCTCAGATTTTTTATTGCCTCACATTAGAAGTTGTAAGACATCTCAGGAAGTGTGGGATGCACTTGAAGCTTTCTTTTCTTCAAGTACCAAAGCTAGGAAGCATCAACTATGGCTGAATTTCACAACTCTCAAGAAGGCTCCCAAACAAAATGTGACTGATTTTGTCACAAAGCTCAAGGACATAGCGGATCAGTTGGGAAGCATTGGAGAGGTAATAGATGAAGAGCAAATTGTAAGGCAGGTCATCAATGGCTTGAAGGCAGATGATAAGTGGGAAGCATTCACCACAGCTATGGATTTGTACATGGATATGCATGTACCTGATTTCAACACACTCATTGGACAACTACTTACTCAAGAGGCAAAGCTTATCAAAAATGGAGAAAGCTCTAAAGGTAATCAATCTTCAGCTTTATACACGGATAAAATCAAGTCTAAAGATAACAAAGGAAAGGCAAAGAAAGTGGATGATGAAGCAGGTACATATCAAGCTAACTATGCAGGTAGAGGAAGACATGGCAGAGGTAGAGGAAGAGGAGGTAGACAAGGCAGGGGGAGATCCCAAGACTCCAACTCATGTTCTATTTGTGGATTAACTAATCATACAACTGAAAATTGCTTTAGGAATTCCAAGAATCAAAGAGGCAGAGGATACAATAGAGGAAGTTATGGCTACTCAAGAGGAAGGTTCAATAACTACCATGGCAACTACAACAACTACAATCATTCAAACTATCAAGGAGGCTACAAAGGAAGGAGAGACTACAATAACTACACAGAAGACTCAAACAAAGAGGATTCATTATTGATTATGAACATGGCTATGCCACAAGGTAAATCTGATGAGCATGTTTTCTACATAGATTCAGGTTGTTCAAATCATGTGGCAGGAAATGTGGCACTCCTATCAGATTTAGAAGATCCAAGGAATAAGCATGAGGTACAAACAGGAGATGATACAAAACATCCTGTGGAGAAAATAGGCAATGTCAAAGCACCCGATGGAAACATCAACCTACTCAGTAAGGTACTCTATGTCCCTACCATTACAAAGAATTTGATAAGTGTTGGGCAGATAGTAGAGAAAGGGTTGCAAGTCATGTTCACAAAAGCAGGAGCATTTATTGAAGATCCAAGTCAAGGATTCAGAAGAATTGCAAAAGGTGAAAAGACAAGTAGATTGTTCACATTTGAATTACAGGACACTAGAAACATTGCTCTCTTTAATTATGGTAGTCAGACACTCACAGAATTGGAAGTATGGCACAAAAGGTTAGCACATATTGGTGAAAGGTCATTAAAGCAAATCTGCAGGGACCAAAGTGTACTTGGACTTCCTAATTTGTCAAAACAACATATGATTTATAAGTGTAGTGCATGTCAATTTGGAAAGTCTCACAGGTTACCATTCATGAAGAAAGGTTATATGCATGGAGATCTCTTGGAGTTGGTTCATACAGATGTATGGGGACCTAGCAAGGAAGCTTCAATATCTGGATCAAGGTATTATGTTTCCTTTATTGATGATTGCAGCAGATGGACTATCCTATTCTTTATGAAACACAAAGATGAAGTTTTTTCATGTTTCAAAAGATATTTGGCTCTTGTGGAGAATCAAACAGGTAAATCACTAAAAAGGCTAAGGTCAGATGGAGGGGGAGAATATTTCTCCCATGATTTTGATTCTTTTCTTCAAGAAAGAGGAATCAAAAGAGAGGTAACTACAAGGTACACTCCTGAGCAAAATGGAGTGGCAGAAAGGAGGAATAGGACAATTGTTGAAGCTGCAAGGTCTATGTTAAATGAAAAGCATTTACCTAATTAGTTATGGGCTGAGGCTGTATCTACAGCCACTTACTTGATTAACAGGTTGCCTTCAAAATCCCTTGATGGGATGACTCCATATGAGGCTTGGAATGGAAGAAGACCAAGCTTAGATCATTGTAAAATTTTTGGATGTATTGCTTTTGCTCATGTTCCTTCACAGGTTAGAGGCAAGATGGATCCAAAGGCAGAAAAGTGTGTATTTATTGGATATGACAACAATCAAAAGGGCTACAGGTTATACAACCCTACCAACAAAGGATTCTTGGTAAGCAGAGATGTAGTTTTTGATGAGAACAATTCATGGTATGAAGATTCATGCAGGAAGATCAATTTACCATATGATCTTGAAGAAGATTTTCCAAAGCTTGGTAGAGAACAATCAAAGATTGAAGAACAAGACACCTCAGAGGATGATGAAGAATCTCACATGGAAAAGATCAAAGCATGGAAGTCTAAAGGTAAAGAAAAATTGCAGGAACTTGGACATTAAGCAGAATCATCACATCATGGCCTAAGAAGATCTATGAGGGAAAAGAAAAAACCAGAAAGGTATGGGTTTGACACCTCATTAGTAACTAAACATTCTATCTACATAGCACAGGACATAAACCAAGAGGAGCCATCATCATTTGAAGAGGCCAAAGCAAAAACAGAATGGAAGCATGCAATGAAGGAAGAGATTGAAGCACTTGAGGAAAACAACACTTGGGATTTGGTGCCCAGGACTTCATCCATGAAGGTAATAGGCTCAAGATGGGTCTATAAACTCAAGAAGAATTCTGATGGTTCAATTAACAGGTATAAGGCAAGGCTTGTGGCAAAAGGCTTTGCACAAACTCAGGGAATTGATTATGAGGAGACTTTCTCTCCTGTGGCAAAGATGCCTACTATTAGGGTTTTGCTTAGTATTGCCTCTTCCAAGAATTGGAAGATACTTCAACTAGATGTAAAGAATGCATTCTTGAATGGTTGGATAACAGAAGAGGTATATATGGCACAACCACCTGGTTTTGAGAATCAAGTTTATCCTGATTATGTGTGTAAACTTAACAAAGCATTGTATGGTCTCAAGCAAGCTCCAAGAGCTTGGAATTTCAGGCTTGTTTCATTCTTGCAGGACAAAGGCTTTCAACCAAGCAAGGCAGATCCTTCACTCTTTATTAAAAAGAGTAATTCTGAGGTCATCTATCTATGTGTATATGTAGATGATATTATATTGACAGGAAATGATGCGGATGGTATGAAGAAGATCAAAGATCAGATGAGAGAAGAGTTCAAGATAAGTGATTTGGGTTCACTTACCTACTTCCTAGGTTTGGAAGTTGTCTACAAAGATCATGGTTTGTTTCTCACTCAAAGGAAGTACATTAAGGACATGTTGGCAAAATTCAAGATGCAAGATTGTAAGATTGCAGGTACTCCAATGGAGGTCAATCACAAATTGAGCTCACATGAAGGTGAACTCATAGAGGACATCACATCATATCAAAGTCTAGTGGGTAGTCTCAACTATGCCACATTGACAAGAGTAGATATATGTTACAGTGTGAGTGTGCTAAGCCAATTTATGCACACACCAAGGAAACCACATATGGATGCTGCCAAAAGGATTCTCAAGTATCTCAAAGGAACCATAAATGAAGGACTTTATTATCCTTATGTATCTGATTTAGGTTTGAAGCTATTTTCTTATGCAGATTGGGCTGGCTCCAAGGAAGATAGAAGGAGCACTTCAGGTTATCTTACCTTTGCAGGTTCAAAGCTTATTTCATGGTCATCCAAGAAGCAACCCACAGTTGCTCTCTCTTCTACTGAAGCTGAATATAGAGGTCTTGCCATAGCTACACAAGAAGCTATGTGGATGAAGACATTATTCAAAGATCTTGGATTGGAGTTTGGAACTCCAACTATTTTTGGTGACAATATGAGTTCTATTCATTTGGCTGCTAATCCTATTTTTCATGCAAGGACTAAACATATTGAAGTTCATTATCACTATGTACGAGAAAAGGTTCTAAGCAAAGAGATTCAAATATCATATGTGTCCACTCATCAACAATGTGCAGATATTCTAACCAAAGAATTGGATGGTACAAAGCTTTGCAAATTCAAGGCTATGATTGGTTTGCAGGTAATCTTGGAAGATTGAAGACCTCAAGCATACTTGGCTTCAGGGGGAGCTGTTGGAGCAAGTCTATGACAAGCGTAAGTATTGGCTTGAGTCTCACAAAGTCTTAGAAGAAGCTTTAAAAAGAAGACTATGTAAAGTTCACTTGTGAACTACCTCTTGTAACTTTTGAAGAGTTTACTTAATGTAAAAGTAAGAGAATCTTAAGTGGTTGAGTCCACTTGATCAAGAATGGAAAGAGGAGCCATGAATTCGTGATTTGTGGTAGGTAGAGAATCAAATCAATCATTGATTGATTGGAGAGTGATTGAGGGAAGTTAGCCTCCCAAACTCAACTATAAATAGATGGCAGTTTTAGTCGTGGTTAGAGAGACCTATGTGAAGACCTCCAAGAGCTGAGCTTTATGCCATATCAAGGTGTGATTACAAGGCACACATATGTATCAGTAAGTCATTGTATTGTACAAGCAATATACTTTCATTTTCATGATTATTTGAGTTCATCTTTCCATGTTCTTGTGAAGTGTACTACTCACTGCCATTACTCTCAGTTTTCTCAGTCAGCTTGCAGAGATGTTTTCTCTGAGCTTGGTGCATCATTTTCAGTGATTTAACTTGGTAAAGTTAGCTCTATAAGTCTACTATGTGCTCACAAATTTTCATGTCATTTGGATGTTGCAATCTTCAGTTATGTTCATTTGAAGTCAACAGGGTCTGTTCATCTTCACTTCTCTGTCAGGTACCCGACTTTTTCACTCATCTTGTCAGAGTCATTTCTCAGTGGTTACTTATTCAAATTCAGTGATTTAAAGCTTGTTGGATTCAGCTTACTGTCTAGTATAATCGTACAAATTTTCATAATCATTGGATTTCTATATTTTGAGTTATGTTGATTTTTCTGCTCACTGGTCTATTTCTGTAGCAGCCCGTGAAAATCGGGATGATGTCATCACTTGTTAAAACTCATTCTCAGTGTGTGGTTCATTATTTTTTATGAGATTACTCTTGAAAGCTAGATCCTTAAGTTGCCTAGACTTCCCCAAGAGGAATTGAGCTAATTGCTGCTGTGCTCAGAGAATTATGTGAAACACTGGACAGGTGTATGAACCAAGAATAGCAAGTTTTCACCTCTGAGCTAACTCCAACTTATCTGTTTTGATCTATCTTTTTGAGAGTGATCTTCCAAGGTACATAGGGTGTCTAATACATCCATTGGCAAGCTAAAAGGGCCCACCATATACTCCTGGAGTTCATTTGGCTGGTGTAGATCAAGGATTTTGCAACACCTCTTCATCTTCAAGCACATACCTATCCATCTCTTCACACATACCCCACGGCCCCCCTCCCTCTCTCTCTCTCCCTCTCTCTCTCTCTCTCTCTCTCTCTCTCTCTCTCTCTCCCCTCCCTCTCTCTCTTCCCCGCCTGCCCACCACTTCCCACCCCGCACCTCCCCTCCTCTCCCCACCTCGCCAGCTCCCACCCTGCCCCTCCATGCCCCGCGGCCCCCCTCTCCCTCTCTCTCTCTCTCTCTCCCCTCCCTCTCTCTCTTTCCCTGTGTGCCCACCACTTCCCACCCCGTGCCCCCCTCCTCTCCCCACCCCGCCAGCTCCCACCCCGCCCCTCCATGCCCCGTGGCCCCTCTCTCTCTATCTCTCTCTCTCTCTCTCTCTCTCTCTCTCTCTCTCTCTCTCTCTCTCTCTCTCTCTCTCTCTCTCTCTCTCTCTCTCTCTCTCTCTCTCTCTCTCTCTGTCTCTCTCTCCTCCCTCTCTCTCTTCCCCCGCCTGCTCACCACCTCCCACCCCATGACTCCCCCTCCTTTCGCCACCCCGCTAGCCCCCACCCCGCCCCTCCATGCCCCGCGGCCCCTCTCTCTCTCTCTCTTTCTCTCTCTCCCCTCCCTCTCTCTCTTCCCCAGCTAATCCCCACTACCTTGCCCCTCTGCCCTCGCCACCACCACGGCCCATCTCTCTCTCTCTTCCCCCGCCACCACACCCCCGCTGATCCCCACCACCTCAGCCCCCCGCCCCTCACCACACCACCTTCCCCCTTGGCCCCCGCACCCTACTGCCCCCCGCCACCCCCTTTCGCTCAGCCTCTCTCTCTCTTCCCCCTCCACCCCTGCATCCCACTGCCCGCCACCCCCTCCCCTCAGCCCCCGCATACTTCCCTCCCTCTCTCTCTCTCGCTCTTTCTCTCTCTCTCTCTCTCTCTCTCTCTCTCTCTCTCTCTCTCTCTCTCTCTCTCTCTCTCTCTCTCTCTCTCTCTCTCTCTCTTCCCCCTCTGGCGGAGATAACACAAAAAGTTTATTTCGACATCGAGATTGATGGAAAACATGCAGGAAGAGTAGTAATGGCCCTATTTGGAAAGAGTGTTCCAAGACTATTGAGAATTCCTGGGCTTTGTGCACAGGGAAAAAGGTGTTGGTAATGGTGGCAAAGCTCTTCATTTCAAGGGGTCTAGGTTCCATCGTATTATTCCTAGTTTTATGATTCAAGGGGGGAACTTCACTTTGGGTGACGGAAGAGGAGAAGAATCCATTTATAGTGCAAAGGTTGCTGATGAAAACGTAAAGATCAAGCATACTGACCCAGGAGTTTTATCTATGGCAAATGCAGGCTCCAATACAAATGGATCCCTGTTTCTTATCACAACAATTAAAACAAGTTGTTTGGATGGTAAGCATGTTGTTTTTGGAAAGGTGATTAGTGGAATGGATGTTGTGTATAAGGTGGAAGTAGAAGGTACACAGAGTGGAAGCCCTAAGCGGAAAGTGATCATTGCTGATAGTGGAGAACTTCCTATGTGATTTTGTAATGTAATCTTGAATACGTGAAATTGTATGAGGGGTTGAGGCATCTTAGCATTAAGGTTATTCTTTGAATCACCATCAATCAAACGTAAGGGATGTGCTTCTTACGCTCATTCCAATATCACGGGCGGCATAAAATGAGGATCTCAACTTGCAAGTAAAAGGGTAAAAGTGTAACTGGTAAAAGTGGAGGTGGAGAAATGATTGTTGCTGCCAATCTTTCATGATGACTACCTATTTTGGAGGATCCATATCAAATCAAGTGGAATAATTGACCTAACCCTTCAATTTTGGGCAATCAATCGGCGCATGATCAGTGGACGTGAGGAATCGGCAAGGCCCTCTTGGCCTATTGGAGCCTATAAAAGCAATGGATTTGTGTTCATTTGGGGTACATTCATATACACACATATACTTACATGTGTACAGGGGTCCTCTCTTTGCACTTTGTGGTTACAAGCCTACTGTAGGAAGTCACTCTGTGGTGCGGATACAGAGCGTGGGCTTCCCAGTGGAGGGCTAATATCACTATAGTGTGAAGAGAGTGGCCTGGCTTTGTCTTTCACTGTGAGTCAGTGGTATTTTTATGCTATTTTCCTTAGAGAAATTCTTCAGACTTTGTATTGATGAGTCCTAATCTGCATCTAGTTGTGTCCATTGTACGAATCCCTTGTATTGATGTTGTTTAGTTGTGGAGTGGCATGTTAGCCCAGAGCATGAACTTGTGAGCATCTCTTTGGCCTATGTTATAATCATTTGATTCGAACTAAGGAGTGGATGGTCTTCCATTATTGTCATTTTTTCATTAATATTTGCTTGAGTATTCACAACTCTCTGCAATCATTGATATCTACCTGCTCACACAAGTGTTAAAGGGTATATTTCCCTAAGGAGAACCTGCCTTGAGTAGGTGAAGTACTGGAATGCTTGCTGCATGCTCCTGTTAAAAGTAGATACCTGAGTACCTCCTCTACAGTGATAATGCGCTTCTCCTCTTTCATTTTTTGGACTTTTATGAAACCTTGGTTATTTTCATGGTTCACATTGGAATTACCTAAGTTCTTCATTTGGAGTTTTTACCTTAAGGTTTGCCTATGAGGTAGTGCTCCTACATGCTAGAATGAAAGCATGTACTCGATAGGTCTTAATTCTTTACTTTTTGCTCCAAATATTTTGCTTCACCAATTTCTACACTAAATTTAGAAGGCAAGTCCTTGTTAAGATCAGCTTCCACACAAATATATTTATGGGATCCATCTCATGTTGAGCGACTAATTGGAATTTTCATAGACTATTCATCAACATTTTCTCTTGTGGCCAAGGACCGATGTTGGGAAGCAACAATTTCCCTTAAGAATCCATAAAAGAAGTAGGAAAGGCTTGGGAGGTTCACGTAAAGCAAAAATCAGCTCTTCATCTTATGAGGAATGAGGTCATGAAATCATTTGAAAAGGCACATACTAGTGCGCCTACTGAGTACCAACATGTAGGGCTTGGAATGCCATTTCAATGTTTTGAAAGAGGAAAAGCACATGTTTTGCGAGAAAAAAATGGCATTTTCTCACAAAATTCCATGTGAAAACCACTCTTTTCTTTATATATATAAAAAGGAAGTTCGGCCTTAGCCTACTCTCCCGGACTTGAATTAATGAAAGAAAAGTACAAGAGAAGGGGATTAGTGCTCGCGGGATCACCCGAATCCCACAAAGTGGGGGTAGCTTTTATAGAGTTTAGATGGCAATACATAGAAGGTGAATCACCCTCTCATCACCCACATGCAAGGCCCACATGGGTTCAAGGTAGTTGTTGATAAAAAAGGAGCACTAGATGATGCCTAAAGGGGGTTTCTTACAATTAAGGAGGAATAGTGATTTCTCAATCGACCACTCTTTGGGGGAGTCACAAAATTTATGAGCACATCTTTCCCGTGAGATCTTCCATAGGACCTTCGCTTTGATGGCGTTCTAGAGAGACAGGAGGCAACTTATCACTTCTCCCATCAGAGCTTGCTGCCAACTTATATGTTTCTGAAGTCTAATTTTCTTTTCGAGCCTTCATGGACGACCTTGCAAAGCTTACATAAAGTTATAGAGGAGGTTGATAAACCTCGCATCCCCATCATGCAGAGACCACTTGGTTTTAAACTTATTGTTGACATATTGTAGCTCTTTGTGATGTCTGAAGGGGGGGGTTTTCTTACAGTTAGCAATTCTTTTGCCGAGAAGGAACAGGGACTTCTCGAGCGACCACTCCTTGGGGGTATTGCCAAAGTTGTGAGCGCATCTTTCCTACCAAATCTCCCAAAGGATCTCTCCCCTCATCGCATTCCACAACGCCACAGAGCAACTGATTGCTTCACCAATAAGGGCTTGCCTCCAATTGATTTGTTCTTGGGGACCCAAAGCACGACTAACGAACCTCCATAACCAAAGAGATTTAGGGCAAGTGAAGAATAGGTGGCCAATATCCTCTTTGCTACGGCAACATCGCTTGCACCAGGGGGGAACACCATAGATCTTGTTAGCTTTTGCATAGGTCCATATTCCACAGTGTAAAATTTGCCATAGGAGGACTAACTTTTTGTTCTCAATGAGAGGGTGCCACATAGACATAAATTTCATATCCCCATGAAGTCGCATCTAGTTGAGACGCCATTTCTTGTTGAGACTGATGTGAATGTCATTGCGAGCTTCGACACATGGAAGCTTGGAGAGGTCATTACCATTATACCATTTAAGGCCCATTAGGTCCGGAGCATCCTGTCCCATAAGTAGTTAGACTTTAGAGCAGTCCCAACCATGGCATCTACTCAATAAAACATTCCATTCGTTGTACGTGACCGCATCACTAGGGTCAAGGTCCTCAAAGTCCACCCATCTGTTTGCGTCCTGTTTCCAGAGGTGCTTCCATTGTTTGAACCCCTTATTCCAGAGTCTCTTGGCACTTAAGACATTCCAAGGCCCCACCTTTCTCATGCCTTGGATCAGGAACCAAATAGAGTCATTTTGTCTTATACCTGCAGCCCACTTCCAATCTTCACTTATTCTAATGTGAGGTTTGAATCTGTTCCAACTCAACCACAAGGATCTAACCAGGATTGATCCTTTGGGTGAGACCAGAATCGGATAGAATAAGAGGGTGAGGATGTCGAGGTTTTTCCATCCAGGGTAGCCCACGAGAGAAATCCCATTCATGTTTCTGAAAATTAATGTGGCCCAAGAGGAATCTCTATTTCACCAGGCCTTAATCATCCACTTTGCCGCAAGTTTATTGGCCATTCTGCCAATGTCCATAATACCCAGATCTCCACTCTCCTTTTGGATAGTGCATATGGACCATTTGATTTTAGGCAGACCCCTCCTGTTATGGTCCCCAATCCAGAGAAAGTTCCTACAACTACTTTCCACTTCTGCTAATTCTTGATCCTTCGGTCTCCAACAAGAGAGAAAGTATATAATTGAGGATATGAGGAACGTGTAGATCACCATGGCCCGACAAGCAAGATTAATTTGCAGACCCCTCAAACAGTTAAGCTTATTATTAAATCTGGCAAGAACCCAAGCCCACCTTTGTTCCAAAGTAACACTCAATCCCATAGGGATACCAAGAATGCGAATGACCTGACCCGATTGAATGCTTTGGCATCCCTACACAGTGAGGAGATTGGGTTGATTCCCTTTGATAGCCCTGAACGTACTCTTGGAATGGTTAATTGTGGACCCAAAGGCCTGATAAAAAGTGTCGAGGCACCACCAAAAGGTTTCCAGGTTGGTATTGTCATTGTGAACAAAGGCATTTCTGTTGTCCGCAAATAGCCTCATGGTCATTTGCCTAGAGTTATGTGGCAAAGTGATGCCCCTTATGCGACCAAGCTCCAACTGTCTATCCACAAGTCAGTTAAGTCCTTCCGTGGCGATGGCAAATCTTAGGGGGCCTAAAGGGCAACCTTTCCTGATGGATCGTTTCAGTTTGATTGCCTTTAAAAGTTGCTCGTTGACACTAACTTTGGTCGAAGCGTTAACTAGGAGAGTGGAGATCATCTTGAGATGTCGTAGGCTTTGTCAAAGTCAATCTTGAGGAAGACAATGTCCTGATTAGATTCTTCAATGAAGTCGAGACCTTCCCAGATACCAATGATGGCTTCCGATATAGACCTTCCCTTAATGAAGCCTTTTTGGTCTTTGCTAAGCCACTCGTCTAAATGGTAGGATATCCTGTTGGCAATGACTTTAGCAAGAATCATATATCGAGTTTGAAGCATTGTGATAGGTCTCTAGTTCTCAATTTTGTTCCTCTCCCCTTTTTTATGAATAAGTTTGATGATGTCGTTGCTAAGACAAGCGGGAATGGCACCAAAATCGAGTGAAGACAAGATGCAAGGGGGTGGCCGCCACATATTTTAATGATTTAAAGAATTCATTAGTGAGCCCATCAGGCCCCAGGCTCTTGCCGTTTGGAAGCGAATCAATAGCTTCAAGGATCTCTTGTTCAGAAATGGTGGCATCAAGAAGAGCACTCAAGTTGCATGGGATTCTATGCAAGGAAGTCCGAGAGATGGTGGCCATGCAATGCTGCCTATGGGGGGAGAGGGGACAAGCACCACCCAAGAGACTCGTGAAGTGTGCTTCTATAATGCCAATGTTGTCTTCCTCTGTGTTTCTCCAACACTTGGTTGGAGAGGTGCAGTCGATGAAGGCCTCAAGCGAAGCGTTAGTGATTTCTTGCTGGATAGAGGGGAGTGAGAAGACAAATGGACTGGCATGAAACGAGGGTGCCTTGCGACTTTTAGGTAGAGGGGGGAAGGTGAGCACCATTGGGTGATGGTCTGAGACGATGAGGTCGATTCGTTGCATTAGGGTGGGAGGGCCCCATTCTTGGATGAGATTCTACAAAATGTAGCATATGTCGAGTCTCGTTTTCCTCAAGTCCTCACCCAATTGAAGATTGGACAAAGGAAAACCATTTGAGTCCTTGACTTCGGCCAAATCCAAAAATAATTTGGTTTGGTCCCATGTGTTTTCCTCCTGGCCATCAATGATGTGTCCCTTGTTGTTCCACCTATCAGAGGGGTCTTCCACCATATTGAAGTCACCACAAATCATGACATTATGAGAAAACAAGTCAAAGGAGGACCAAGTATCGATCCTCGCAGCATCCTCATTTGGAGCATACATAGAGATCAGAGAAAATTGAAGGGTGGTGCTGAATGTAACCGCCATCCACCTATGGTTTCTGTCTTCGCTGGTGTAGTCAAGCTTATTAGCTTAGAAGTGATTGATACCAATCGCAGTTCCACCAGAACCACATTGATGGGTTGTGGAAAACCACACATGGGACTGAGAGACACCCATAAGTCTTTTTTGAAGGTCTTCTCCTTTGATTTTTATCTCTTGAAGACAAATGAAATCCGGGCTTAAGCTTATGTCACAGAGCCATTGATCGATAATGGTGGTTCTTGTGGGGTGAGTTAGCCCCCTAGTGTTTAGTGAAGCAATGATCATTTTCTTGCACTTCCCTCATTCTGAGGGTGGGAATTCTCTTTTTTCCTCTTGGAGTCTTCTTTCTTTTTTGAGGGAGGTGATCCCGACCATGTGCCTTCGGTTTAAGGGGGCTTTTCTAGGGCATACCTACCAATTGTTTCCCCTTGTGGGAGGCCTCTTGTGGGGGAAATGGAGAGGCCATTTCTGGAATTGTTGTTCCAATGATGGAACTTTCACTGTCCATATTGTCCTCATTACTTGTGGTGAATCCGTCTTCTTCGCGAGTTATGTAGTCCTCTTGATTGACCTCATTAGAGGGGGGCCAGTCCAAGGGTAAGTTACTTGTCCCCGCAAAGTCCTAGATCCCTCCCGGATAATCCAACTCATAAACCTCCTTCTCGAGGTTGCAGTAAAGGTTATTGAGTGACTTTTTTGGTGTGCGGGTCTTCTATGAAAGTCTAGTTGGGCTTGAGCTTCTCCTAGGGCTAGCTTTCCTTCTTCTTGTAACCTCTGTAAACCCTTCTGAGTCGGTTTCTGGGATTCGATCATCCTCGTCTTTCCCTTCCAAGGTTGGGATGACCTGCTTCCCCATGAGCGTTTGGGCTTTGCTGGCTACTTCTTGCTTATTCTTTTGCTTGAGGGGGCAATCTTTGATTCTATGGCCTTGTTGACCACATTGAAAGAAAGCATTGGGTAGATTTTTATAAGTGATCTCCTGAACCCAAGTTTCCCCTTCACCCAAGTCGACAATAATTTGCGAGGGAAGTGGCCTATTGAGGTCTGCTTCCACACACATTTGAGGATGCCAATAAGCATTAAATATGTGTTTAGTGCTTTCATATATGAAACCCCCAACATCTCTGCGCGAGGTTAGTGGCTTGCCAATCGGAGAGACAATATCCCACAAAAAGCCGTAAAGGAAGTAAGGGAGATTGGGGAGCTCGACCCAAAGAGGGTATCGAAGGGGTTTAGAGTTTGTCAGAAATGAAATCGGGGGCCCATTTGAAGAGGCACAGGGTGGCGCATCCGACTTGCCAAAACCTGACACTGAGGGCCTGGAGTGCCATTTCTTCATCTCAAAAACTAGCAAGAGGTTGGCTGGAAGGAATTGGCACTTACTCACTACTAAGCCACGAGGGAACCACTCTTTTCGAAACCATTGGCACGCAGTATCTAGCGGGGTGTGGTACTAAAGAGCTGGCCAACGAGGCAAGTTCTTTTGAGTTCTTCTTGCATTGAAAGGATTGCCTCACAATTAAGTGCAACCTGAGGAGCCACCATGGTCTCTGAGGAGCTAGGGGCAACATCCGCCTTACTAGAGAAAATAGGAGGTAAATTACTGATAATGAGGGAAGGGACCCCCACATCCATAGAGGTGGCCACAAGGAGAAAGGAGCTAAAACTTCATATATCCGAACTGAAATGCCCACGCGTTCAATTTGCTACTCGATTTGCTTGTGAATTGATTTGCTTGAAATGCTTTTTGAATTAAAGAAAACATTCTTTCAAGGCCCACCACGACAAAGCCACGTGATGCATAGGTGCTTGACCATGAGACAAGGAATCTTGGCCGTGAGTCTAAGGCCCCCGCGTAAAGGAAGTTGCTGCCAATCAAACTTTGCATGCTTCAATATAACACACGTAAATTCTTTTTTTGAATAAAATGGAGGTTCAGCTGAAACCTACTCCCTCGGACTTTAATCTTTGAAATTGCAACTGTACAAGTGAATGGGCATAGTACCCGCGGGACCCGCCATATCCCACAAAGCAGGGGTTACACAAAGAGACTTGGTTACAACTGGAATGAGACATGGTTACAACTGGTTTTGACTGGCCTAAGCCATAATATGTCCAGCCCGACATGGTTACAACTGGTTTTGACTGGCCTAAGCCATAATATGTCCAGCCCAAGATTTGAACCTTGGACCTCCGCCTCAAGAAGCCAAAGCTCAACAAACTGCCCAACACAAGTAAAATTGGATTAAAAAGATTGCTTTCTATTCATTCATTTGAAAAGGAAGTCATGCTTCGATAGAACACATTTTAAAATTGCATTAAAGGGATTGTTTTCTGATGTGGCACGATAGATACAAATGGAGGACGACGTCGCGATAGACACGCCTCGTCGCGATAGACACACCCACTTCTGCCCTGGCGCGACATACACCTCAAAACCTTCGTCGCGATAGACACGTCACAACAGGCAGATAGTATCGAAATGTGTGCATTTGAGATAGACTAAAATCTCCTCTGTTGTGATAGAGAGAGCCAAGAACGTGGTCTATCGCACGACCCAGGGTGTTCATCACCGTGTGACTCCCTTCTCGTCGCGATAGACACACTTTTACCCACTAGGTATCTGTCGTGGTCGTCCGTATTTGTCGTCGACTGAGTCTCTGCTGCCAACTTGCCGTATTTACAAGCTGTTGGAGACAAAATGATCGGCGCGCTTCAAAGCAAGAGCTTCAACGATAACTTCAACAGGTCAAGAGCTTCAGCAATCCCTCTGACGTTCAATCCATCACTTTTTTAGTTGTCGAGTCCTTCAGTTTGTCGTTCCGGTTTCCTCTGACGTATATGAGTTCAACGCAGTGGGCCTTAAGTGGTGGCTTGGGCCCGAATATGTTTTCGATTAGGCAAACCTTCTGAATTCTTGTTGCTTCTTCAAGAAGAGCTCACGTGGGAGACATGGTTTAATAGCAAATAGGAGGAGGTATGAGCCATTGTGTCTTCCACTACCAGACCCCCATTACTTTTCACCAAACATTGGATGGTAGCTGTCATTACCAAGAGCGACCAGAGAGAAGAGGGAGAGTGAAAAGGCAAGCGAGGGGGAGAAAGAGGAGGAGAGGGCAAGCGTGAAGAGAAGGGGCCCACGGACACTCCACACACCACAACAACAAGCAGCATTCAAAGATTCTTGAGGAGTTAACGATTTTCCAACAGTGATCATACACTTTCCTATAACTTCCGTGCACATTGAATCCTCACTATTTACAAAAGAAACTGGATTCTATTGCCTTCATTGCTTTTTGCTGCAAGCCATGACATTAATTTTGTTGATGCAGTGTCTACTGATGGCCGGTTTACCTCAACCATTCAAAACGCTTGATCAAATAATCTGGTAGCGACAAACGGCCTCCACCTTTCTTACATCCACCACAGAGAAGATCTTATTGTACAACACGGAGGCAGGTAAACAAGAGCCATCAGGTATACTAAAATTTAGAAAGGCACCGACATCTTCCTATAAGATTGTACTTTCTTAGGCCGCTGTTTGGGTGGTTGGACCACTCGCCTCTTGAGGGGGGTGAGGGTTCAACCCCCACCGGCAACATGTAAGAGACATGTTTAACATGGAATGATCTATCATGTGGTTGTGCAATCGCTTGTTCTGCCCCACGGTAGTTGTGATCGCAGTTTAACTTAGCTATGTAAACCCCTGTTCTTGTGGGATAAGGGGGGTCCCATGGGTACTATGTCCTTCCTTGTACAATTGCAATTTCAAAGTTAAAGCCTAAGGGAGTAGGCCTTGACCGAACCTCCATAACTAAAAAAAAACAGATTGTACTTCCAAATAATGACATATGACATCAAAATGATAGATGATTTCAATGGTCCTTCACCCTCCATGTTTACTGCATATTTTCCAACTCGCATTGAACTTCGATACTGAGGAATATTCAACTTTTTAATGATAGAGAAAATTTGAATCATAGAAACAATAATCAATAGATTAATTTATCAACCTATACACTATTACGCACACTATTCATGGATATTGTCATATTCTGATTATTTCTTTAGTTCATATGAATTTCCTGTAATTTGTGAATTTTTTGTTTCTTAAGCAATTTCGATCATGTCCCTGATATTTTGTTTAGCGTTGTTTAAAAGTTCATCTAACATGCAATCTATGCATTTTCGCGTTTTACAGTTCCTTTCTATTCAGGTGCAAGCATATGAGGGCTTCTATACCACCTTTTTTGTCTGAGTTAAGGAGATGTTCCGTTTCGAACTAACTGTAGTAATCCGATTATATTGAACATTGAGATTATAAGTCATGGTCATTCATCAATTCTGTACAAAATGTTTCCTTAAAAGGGAGTGGAGATGTAAATCTGCATCCTTTGTAATAGATTGAAGTACGCAAGAGGTCACCTTGTTCTTTATCCTAAGGTCTTGATTGGACAACTTAAGCCAAGCCATGGGGATGGTTGTGCCTTCAGGAAGTTCAAAACAGTTGTTGGGCCCTCAAGCAATTCAAACTTACTACTTGTTTTGGCCCTTAGGCCATCCTTTCCCAATTGCTGATTTTCTGATCTTTCGAGCTCTCTATCTAATAGTTGCTAAAGATTCAAACCCTGCTTTTTGAGATCTAGAGACTCCTTGCTAAGGCCATTTTTCATTGTACTTTCAATAAATTCAATCTATGTGGAAGAGTACATCTCAGAGGTCGAACGTCGTAACTTTTGTTCTTAGTAATAATGGATGATTTGTTGACAGGTCACGGAAGCCAAAAGCAACGGCTTATTTTCGTCGATCATTATTGTGAAAATGACCACTGCTTTTCAATCTCGTTGTCATATTTGAGAGTTGTGATTCCACTTCATTGAAACTTTCCTTGTGTACAAATTGCGATTGTATTGATTTAAAGGAAGTTCGATCATTGACGCCTACTCTTCCGATTTGTTTTAATTAATTGAAAATACAATGAAAAGTGGGCAGAGAACCCATGAGACCTCCCTAATTCAACAAAAGGTTAAATGCCTAACAACTTCTTCTTTTTTGCTTCAAAAAGGAAGTTCAGCCTTGGCCTACTCTCTCCGACTTCAATTAAAGAAAAAGAAAGAAGAAATTACAAGTGAATGCGACTAGTGCCCTTGGGATCCCCCGAATCCCACAAAGGAGGGGCAAAACTTGTAGGTCTAGACAATGTCACAGAGGAGGTTAACATGCCTCCCATCCCCCTCATGAGGAGCCCACTTGGATTTAAGCTTGTTATTCTCGATGAGAAACACTTTATGATCTCTAAAGTGTGGGAACCTCTTACAGTTGGAGATTATTGGACACAAAAGAGATAATCAGAATGAATCATGAACCATGAACCATGTAGAAAAGGAGTTATATATCTCATAAATGAAGCATGTACAAGAGTGTGGCAAACCACTATCATATATGAGGCTTTTACAAAATGTGGCAAAGCATTGTCATATAAGAATCAAAAATAAAAGTTTGGTGTCACACTGCCATACACATGCAAAGAATGTTCCATATCAATAGTCCTGCCAAAGAACATTCATGAAATCAGATAAATTCACATGAGATTTACAAACAACAAGTAAAAACCAAGTTTATATATTCATCATCTCATCACAAACGCACCCATGCAATGACCGCATTGCATCCCTCCAAGTCCTCCAATAGTGTAGTCAATCCATGATGATATCCATAAGACTCCTCTATTCGTGTTGGAGGATAACCCATTGCAACAAATATACAAAACATTAGAGGAACATACATGACGAGCTTAACCCAAACATATTCAATAAACCAAATGGTAGTTACAAACTTGTAATGCATCGTGTCATATCTGCCCCTGCCCAAATGTGACGGTCCAACCGTATCTAAACATGTGGCTGTGGCATGTCGTTGTTGGTGATATTGGTCAGGAGTCTACTACTGCTCGTCGCAAATCATATCCCAATCCTCAGCATCTAACCACTTAGGCTTTGGTAAGCCTGCTATGAAAGCATCACGAGCTTCGGATCGTCGATGGAACATAACTTCAAGTGTGGTGTGCATAATCCACTCTGAACTGACAAGAGGCTGCCCATGTGTTGGCCGGAATAGCATATGTCTACAATAGACTCAGATGTTTGGTACTTTGATACAGGGGCAACCAAACACATTAGCTCGTAGCAGAGTTTCTTCACTTCACTCAAGCCTTCCCCTATAGAAAATACTATCACATGCACCAACAACTCCTCTTATCCTCTCATGGGAGTTCCTTTTGATCATTCTGACTACTGGTGATGATAGTTCTTTTACATTATCGGATGCTTTATTTGTACCAAGGATCAAGAAAAATCTATTATCAGTCTGAGCATTAGCCAAGATCGGCATGGTTGTGAAATGTATTGATGATAGATGTACGGTTCATGATCTATCAAATGGTGATGTCATTATTGCTCTTGGCATTTTATTTCCTCAGTTGTATAAGCTCATAGACTATGAAAAATGTGTGAATGATTCAGCATATGCAATACATGATTCTCAGCCTATGTCAGATACAAAGCTTTGGCATGCACGCTTTGTTCATCTGAATTTTGCTAGTTTGCTATGCATACAAAAATCTTAAATGGTGTCCTCTTTGCCCAAACTTGAGGCACTTGGTAAACATGTCTGTGAAGGCTGTATTTTGGGAAAAATGGAGGGTTTATCCTTATCAAAAAGTGTTGGTGCAATTACAACAAGCCTAAGTGCTTGATCACTTATCCTAAAGTTCATATGTTTGTTTATGTATTAGCACATGAATGATCCCTTGTAAAAGATTGTTTTTCACTCCTTGTAAAAGTACATATGTGGAATCACTTCCAATCACGAGTTCATAGGATATTCCTTCCACGAACTATTTGGTGAGGATTCATAGCAAATCAAGTCCTAAAACTTTGGAAAACTTTTAGCTAAAGATTCAAATTCAAACTTGAATCTTGGCTCCAACAAAAGGCTATAAAAAGAGGACTAACTAGTCACATGCGTATGTGCTAGAAGAGCTCGATGGGGAGAGAGATACAACATAGATTTCAGAGGTATTTATGTGGCATATTGAGCTCACATTATAGATCTTCTATTGTCCTCACATTGTGCAATCATTCATTGCCAATGAAGATGTAATTTATGTGCATTAATACATATAATCTTCCCATGTCTCATCTCTTCTACTCTAGCATATAATACTCAAAATAGTGAGCTTCTGTGATCTCTTTCTCAGCATGTAATTGATCATTTTCAGTGATTTAAGTTGGTATAGATTCATTAGATAGTCTATTTGTATGCTAAGAAGTTTCATGTCAAATTCCTCAGCCATTATCCAAATGCGTTCAAAACATTGCCCTCTTGTCTGCATACTAATAACTTCCAAAAATATCCAGATTGATCTGAGTTTTGCTAAGCATCCAAATGTGTTCAAAACATTGCCCTCTTGTCTGCATACTGATAACTTCCAAAAATATCCAGATTGATCTGTGAGGGCAATAGAAGAGCTATAATGTGAGCTCAATGTGCTGCAAATATACCTCTCAAATCTCTGATTTATCTCTCTCCCAATCCGGCTCTTCTAGAACATATCCACACGACTAGTTAGTCCTCTTTTGATAGCCTTTTGTTGGAGCGAAGATTCAAGTTTGAATTTGAATCTTTATCTAAAAATTTTCCAAAGTTTTAGGAATTGATTTTCTATGAATCCTCACCAATTAGTTCGTGGAAGGAATCTCCTATGAACTTGTGATTGGAAGTGATTCCACATATGTACTTTTACAAGGAGTAAAAAACAATCTTTTACAAGGGATCATTCATGTGCTAATACATGAATGAACATATGAACTTTAGGATAAGTGATCAAGCATTTAGGCTTGGAGTAATTGCACCAACAACTCCCCCTCAAGCCTAACACACTTGTACTTCAACTCTCTTTGATTTCCTACAATCGAATCATCATGTTCAATTTAGTTCCCTCCAAAGATTTAGTTAGAATATGTGCACATTGCAAGTCTGTTGATACATAGGACAATTGGATGTCCTTGCTAAGTAGCTTCTCTCTCACATAATGTTAATGCACTTCAATGTGCATAGTCCTTGCATGATATACAAGATAAGTAGCCAAATGTAATGAGCTAGTATTATCTGCAAAGATCATTGGAGTGTATGTATGTAGCCCTAAGTCTGAGTGGAGTAGCTTTAATCACATTTCCTCTTATGTTGCATTTTCAAGTCCCCTATATTTAGCTTCAGTTGATGATAATGCCACAATTGGTTGTTTCTTTGATGACCATAAAATCAACTTAGATCCTGCAAAAGATAAGTAGCCAAAGGTGCTCCTCCTATCATCTTTTGAGCTAGCCCAATCTACATTTAGAGTATAGCTTGATATCCAAGTCAGATGTAAATGGATAAAATATCCCTTCATTTATGGTACCCTTCAAGTACTTTAATATCCTTTTGGCCGCTTCTATGTGAGGTTTTCTTGGTGTATGCATGGTTTGACTCAATGTACTCACCCCATAGCATATATCCACTCTCGTTGGTGTTGCATAATTGGGACTCCCAACAAGACTCTGATAACATGTAATATCTTCAAGCAACTCTCCTTCATGAGCACTGAGTTTGTGATTCAATTCCATGGGTGTACCTACAATTTTTCATTTTCCATTTTGAACTTGATTAGTATATTATGTATATACTTTCTCTAATTAATGAAAACACCATAATCTGTATACACAATCTCTAAACCTACAAAATATGTAAGCAATCCAAGATCATTGATCCTCAACTCCTCTTTCATCTGAGTTTCAATCTTCATGATTCCAATGGCATCATTTCCTCTAATGATAATAACATCCATAGACACAAAGATAAATAACCTTTGAAATAGTCTTCTCAATGAACAATGAAGAATTTGCTTTGCTTGCAACAAAACCTTGGTCCTGCAAGTATGTGACTAGCCTATGCTCCCAAGGTTTAGGAGCTTGCTTTAAACCGTACAATGCCTTTCTTAATTTACATACATAATCAGGTTTGGCTTTGCCTTCATATCTTGGTGGTTGAGCCATGTAGACCTGTTTAGAGATACACCCATTAAGAAATGCATTTTTAACATCTAATTGGTATAAGTTCTAATTCTTTGAAGCAACAATACTTTCTAAAACACTGATGGTTGGCATCTTGGCTACATGTGAGAAGGTCTCTTCATAATCCACTCCACAGGTTTGAGCAAATCCATTTGCTAGTAGCCTTGCTTTGTACCTATTTATTGTGCCATCTGAATTCTTTTTCACTTTGTAAATCCACCTCAATCCTATTACCTTCATGAATGGTTTTTTGCGAACCAAATCCCAAGTGCTATTTTCTTGAAGCGCTTCAATTTCCTTCTGCATAACTTCTCTCCCTTCTTCTTTTTTGTTGGCTTCCTCAAATGTAGAACTCAAGAGAATTAAATTTATCAAGTCCAAGACTAAAGATAAAGGTGTGTGACACGAAAACCTAAAGGAAATAACATAAGTCTGACGGAACGAGAACTCAAAGTACAACAGACTGTCGAATTCCTGACGCATACCTTAAGAGAAGAGTCTAAAGAAATTTAAAGGGAATCAAAAAAGTAATAACAAAGAATCTTTGACGATCTGAGCGTGTACTGATTGTGCAAGGAAGAAAATTAATGAACCTTAGATCGGGCAAACATATAGGTAAGTCAGACCGACGAAGCCTTAGATCATCAGAGGCAAGTGTAAGAACTACTGCACGATCGTGGGCTCAACAATTGAACACTAGTTATCCCTACGAGAGCTCAGATACTAGCGAATCAGAAATGGCATTTAGCATAGACAGACCAGAAGGAGGGTCGAATGTAGCCTATTTAGAAAAACTAGAAGGACCCTATAGGACTCAACTAGAGTTTCTCCGAACCAATCGATTAGGTGCTCGCATCTACGAGGATGGTTTGCGAAGGCAAGTGGTGCAAATGCACAACCCTGATCAACCCATTGGATTGGAACGTCCAGTGGTGAAATTTGAGAGAGACGCGTACATAGACAAGGAAGGAACTATGTACATCTTAAGTACGCAGCCAAACAATACCAACGAGTTTGTCGTGATTCAGCCAGAGACGGAAACTAAATCTCAAGGAAAAGAACCATTAGAAGAGCCTAGAACACCTAGAGGGAAATCTGTACTGACACGAGTACTAATCCCATAATGGATCCCTCAGGACAACAGAAGCATAGAGTTGTTTGTAAATAAAGAAACTGATGAAGCCTTTTGGAGATACAAGACAAAACTACTTAGTGAGGTAGGTATCATCACTATATACGAGTTCAAGGACCCGGATACACTTGGAAAGGTTGTATACCTGGATGAGACTTCAGAAAGAGTCTTTGTGGTGCCTGACCACGCTAAAAACACATACACATGGAGAGGTGAATTGGTATTCCCTCCATCTAGCACGAACATGAATACAAGTCAACAAGGGGCAGGAACATCCTCAGCCCATGGAAATCAAAGAGAGAAAAATAAAGAAAGACCCGAAGTAAGCTTTAATCACCCCATGGGGAGAGATAGAACAACCACGGACACTAATAGAGCGGATAGACAAAGAGATCATGGAATACCAGGTGGTAGAGATGATTTTCCTCTACCTAGACCAGGTGAACATGCAAGAATATTGAGACCCACTCAGTTAGTGAAATCCATGAAAAATTACTTTGGTGGGACAGGAGATCCCTATGACCATGTCGCTGAATTCAAGCAAGTACTAAGAGCAGAACAAGTCGAAGACATGTTCACGCAATACAACGCATTTGGACTAACGTTAAAAAATACTGCTTTAACTTGGTTCCAACCATTGCAACAAAGGCAATTTAGAGACATCCATCACTTTTTAGAGTCATTCATCACTGAATTCTCTAAAAATGGGATTAGACATGACACGTCTTCGTTGACTCATAGCTTCAAACAGACCCCTCAGGAAACAGTTAGACTGGCAGGACGTAGGTTTAGACAATATATTGAACGATGTCCAATGCAAGAGCTACCCTCACAGGCCAAGCAAGTGTCATTGTTTCTAGATGGCTTGTTGAGCTCTAAACTACGCTCCTATGTGTACCTAAAAGAACCCAGAACGCTAGAGCAATGTGTAAGAATTTGTATAGACATTGAGGACAACTTAGGAGACGAATTGGAACTCTCAAAGGTCTATAAGGACTCAGACTGTTCATCTCTAGCATCCACAAAATTGTCTAACTCGATAGAAGACCTAGCAGAAAAAGTGGCCCAGAAACTAGGAGTTTCTAGTAAACCTAGGGTACTAACAAACAAGCGTTGTTACATCTGTGGTGGTGATCATATGGAAAATGTGTGCCCCAATGCACCACAACCACAAGCCAACCCTAGTGGCCAATACTGTACAATTGAGAGAAGATACACGAATCATACGGCTCAGGACTGCCCATACAACAAACAGACCGTGAGACAGAACTACCCGCAAGCGTACGCACAGCCAGGTAGGTATCAAGGCCAATACAATGCTCAGCCTTATTACTATAGGCCTCCTCAGAACTACCCATACCAGGCTCAACAGAGACCTCAACCTGTCTTAGCTCAGCAGCCACCCCCACCAGCGAATGTCATCTCAGTCAAATACGCTGCTGCAGAAGAGAACCTAAGTAGGGCCTTAGTGCCTTCTTCACCATTGATCACAGAGAGTGACCCGAACTCAAACAGTTTTGACTCTACTCATGTAGATAGTCCACCCGCTTATTACACAGTCACCAGAACATGTGGAGACATATCATTACGATAGTCCACCAGTGGAACCTAGTTGGGAGCCAGACTATGCTAATGTGATGTACACAAACCCAAATCCACGGCCCCAAGTAAGACAACAGAGACCACAGGGCCCTAGAGGACCATGCTTTAGGTGCCAAGGAGATCACTTCATAAAGGATTGTCCACATCCTCCAATAGCAGGGCAATCACAGTACTATAACATACAAGGCTTTTGTGCCGAGTGGCAAAGAGCACATAATCAAAGATTGTCCTAAGAACCCTGTTAATGCTTCGAATGTGACATTGATCAACGTGATAGGTATTGTAAATAACGCAGATGGATCCAACCCTACATACGTGCCTATTCAAGCTATCACAAGAGCCCAGATGCTCTTACAGAACCAACAGCTTAATCAAGAGAAAGTAGCCGGAACCAGTGAAGTTGCAGAATCTAGCAGTAAAAAGACAAAATCTTGGAAAGATTCTAGAGAAAGAATTAAGAGAAAATGGAGTAAAACGATAACTGAGTTGGAAGGAAGTTGAAAGGAATCTAGAGCCAAAATCTTAGAATTGACTCCACAGGACTTGAATCAAGAGAATCCAGCTAAAAAATCAGGATCAATTTTAGCGGAACCCATACCAGAAAATCTAGACATGATGTTTCGTGCATATCAGGCTAGATTAAAAGAGGGACCTCAGGTAGCTAAAATGAGCAAAAACTACCCTCGAGCTGATCTAGAAATTGAGAGAACTAAACTTTGCATGAAGATGGTAGAACTAGCACAAGCTTTGTTCGAAGCCTCTAGATATCTTAATTGGAATAACATGGCAAAACCTGAACTACACTTTCAAGGACTAATGGAGAGGCTAGAATACTTGATAGAGAGCAAAGAGAAAAAAAATCAGCATAGGAACCCTATTGTCCCAGAGACACAAGAAAGGAATGCACCATCCTTGTCTCAAGTACCCAATACAGAAAGTCAAGACAATTTGTCTTCCATACATAGGTACTCACATGAATTTTTGAGAGAAATCCAAGAAGAGAAGTGGAGAAAAGAACAAGGAACCCATCCTCCTATTCAAGAAATAGATGACTTGTAAGAACAATTTCCCCAAGACATCCCCTCTATTTACGATGAGGTAGAGGAGGAACAACTGAGTGAACACATAGCTTTTGAATCTAATTCTTTACAAGAATTACCTCAATTCACACGACCTTGGGAAGCTAAGTCTATCAGTATGAGAGCACCCACGATAATAGTGAGGAATGAAGAATCAGTAATCCCTAGAAACACGGAAGTGATCAAGAACACTAAAGTACAGTGTAATCTCACTCTAGAGGAGCTGCTGAAGATAAAACCAGAACTGTGGAAACATGTAGCAAATCAATTCCCTGAGCTTGCTACTACTCCCTCACAAATAGGATCACATAAGAAGGTACCAGAAATACCCGTAGAAAAGATTGGAGATGTAAGCAAAGGAGAGGAAGGTAACACTTATCTTCCGATAACCCATCAGGGCTACACCACGAAAGCCATCTTAGATTCAGGAGCCGGCGTAGCCATCGCTACCACCGCTTTATGGAAACGTTGGGGTAAGCCAGCATTAAGACCCACTAGGATGAAGCTACAAATGGCTGACGGACACATAGAAAAACCATTAGGCTTACTAGAAGGCATATCTCTCACCACTTGTGGTGTAGAATTTGAGCATACCTTTTCCATTTGTGATTTTAGTAAAAATCATGCTTATGAGATGATATTGGGACGACCATTCATGCGTCAGTTGCAAATTGTACAAGATTGGGGAACCAATTCTTTGTACTTGCAACATTTAGGAGTGACTACCAAAGTCAATCTTAAAGACTATTCACATCAAGATGTACCCCCAATACAATGGAATACCATCCATAAGACACCAGTAGACACGGAATCCGTGCACTCATTAGAATCAGATCCTTCTTGGTTGCATGAGGATACTCATTTATGGATGTGTAAAGTAGCAAAACAAGAGGAAGAAAGGTTAGAAGCCAGGACCTTAGGTGCAGAACAACATCCACGAACTCTTCAAGACCCAACTTACGCACCTGTAGTATTCCCTGACGAAGAGTTTGAACCCCATGGTTGGGCAGAAAATCCTAGCAACCATGGATGTAGCCATCAATGAAGAACAATGGACACCCCACTGTGACGAGGATGGCTATGACATTTCAGTTTTCACGATAGAGCCAATCATGTGCGACGCAATTTTAGCAGAGTGTGAACCTAACACTGATGCATTTGAGGATGCGAGTGATTTTGATTTAGAATCAATTATCATGGACCCACCTTTTGCATCAGAAGAAGAATATTTTTTCGAAGTAGAGACTCACCCTCAGAGACACGAGGAAATTACGAATGAGGTGAGGTTAGCCACTCAAGTGACTACTAAGAGTGAAGGCAAGAAAAGAAAGAAGAAAGAAACCATGTCAGAAAAAGAAGAATCTTTGTTTGAAGTACCCGAGAACTTCAAGAAATATGAAATTGAAGATAGAAGGATCATGGTACGAATGCCTAATAGAAAGGCGAATGACGGACAAGTATATGATAACCTAGAGAAAACCAAGAAAATAATAGTAGCCATAGAAGGAGAAGAAGAAAAATGTACATACATAGGGCATGATTTGATGAAGGAAGAAGAAGAAGAGCTAGTTGCCCTATTGCGCAAATATAGAGATGTGTTTGCCTGGAGTTACAAAGATTTGAAAGGAGTAGATCCAGATATATGTTCTCATAGAATCCCTATGACTCCAGATGCAAAACCGACAAAACAGAAACCGTACACGTACAATGATAACTACGCTGCGAAGATTAAAGAGGAGATAGATCGATTGATAGAAGCAGGATTCATCTATGAAATTGAGCATACCGAATGGGTATCTCCCATTGTGGTAGTGCCCAAGAAGAATGGAAAATTGCGTGTGTGTATTAACCTTAAAAAAGTTAATGCCGCAACGATTAGAGATAGCTATCCTCTTCCTATCACATAACATTTATTGGAAAGAGTTGCAGGCAAGGAAGTTTACAGCTTCCTTGATGGTTTTTCAGGCTATAATCAAGTAGCCATTGCTCCAGAGGACCAAGACAAGATGGCTTTTGCCACTGAATGGGGCATATTTGCATTTCGTGTGATGCCATTTGGCTTAACAAATGCACCCGCCACTTTCCAGCGACTCATGTGTCATGTTTTTAAGGAATTCCTACGCAAGAGTTTGGAAGTATATGTCGATGACTTATGTGCACATTCAAATGTAAGACAGACACATATCCCTGAGTTAAGACAAATATTTGACAAATGTCGAGAATATCAGGTTTGTTTGAACCCAGAAAAATGCGTTTTCATGGTCAGACAAGGCAAAATTCTAGGACACATTGTGTCAAAAAATGGAATTTCTACAGATGAAGAAAAAGTGAAGGTAATTGCAGAATTACCTAGACCAACTAATGTGAAAGAGGTACAGGCATTTATGGGCCATTGTGGTTATTATAGGAGATTCATACACTTGTATGCAATCATAGCCAAGCCTTTGTACTCTCTTTTAACCAATTTTGAATGGACAGATGAATGTGAAAGTTCATTCAATGAACTAAAACGACGCTTGTGCTCAGCACCTATATTGACTACACCAGATTGGAGTAAGCCATTCCATGTACATGTGGATGCATCCAATTATGCCATAGGATGTGTGTTAGCACAACCCACGAAGGAAGGTAATATGGATCTCCCCATAGCTTACGCGAGCAGACAATTGAAGGCAGCAGAAAGAAATTACACCACGACGGAACGAGAAGGATTAGGGATGATCTATGCGGTAAAGAAGTTTAGGCACTATTTGTTGGCAAACAAATTCAAGTTCTTTATAGATCATCAAGCCCTATTGTACCTTGTCAACAAACCATGTAACACAGGACGACTAATACGTTGGTTTCTATTACTCATGGAGTAGGATTTTGAAGTAGAAGTCAGGAAAGGAAAGACACATCTTAGAGCTGACCACCTTTCGAGATTAACCTCAGGAGAAGCCCCTCAAGGAATAGCGGATGAATTACCAGATGCTTATTTGTTTAATCTTGAGATAGCACCAGAATGGGCTAAACCTATAGTCCCTATTCTGACATACGGACCCAAGAATCCTAAGATAAAGATCAAAGAAGGAGAGATTACCAAATCTCAGAGATATCAAATCATAGCAGGAAGCATATATAAACAGGATAATCAAAAGATTCTTGCTTGTTGTGTAGATGAATCAGAACATGCGAATTGGTTGCAATTAGCACACATAGGTGCACTACAGCAACATCATTCAAAACATCGAACATTGTAGACTCTACATAGATTAGGAGTATATTGGCCTTCGATGGAGGCAGAGGTCTACAAGTTGTGTAAAGAATGCCATGTTTGTTGTGAAAGACCACCAGTAGAGCATGCTACATTATATCACGTGTCTCTCACACCAGACTGGAGTGAACCATTAGTGACATACTTGAGGACGAAGACATTCCCTCAAGGAATGACCTTAGCTCGACAACACAGTCTAGAGCAGGAAGCTCAAGATTATTCACTTATTGGCGATAACCTATACAAAAGAGGATGAGATGGATATCTAAGACAATGTGTTCATGAGAGCGATTATCTGAGCATACTAGAGACTGCACACCAAGGTGTTGCAGGAGGTCATTTTGGACCCGATAGGATAATCAAAGCCATCCTCTTTGCAAGATTTTGGTGGCCCACTCTTCACATGGATGCTCATACCTATGTAAAGAGATGTGATGTGTGCCAAAGAACTCAGTTTCCTACTCACAGAGATGAAATGCCTTTGAAACCCATGATGGGCGGACGTGCATTTTCAAAGTGGGGCATAGACTTTGTAGGACCCATTAACCCCCCTGCAAAAGGTACACATGTTGAATACATTATTGTCGCGACGGATTATCTTACCAAATGGGTAGAGGCAAAAGCCACAAAAAAGAATGATGCACACACGACTGCAAAATTCTTATTTGAGAATGTCTTTACAAGATATGGACTGCCTATAGAGTTAGTGAGCGACCGAGGCACTCACTTTCTAAACCAAGTCATTGAATATTTGTTACAGGATTTTATGGTGATTCACAAGAAATCCGCACCATATCATCCTCAGGCCAATGGTCAGGCTGAAAGCACTAATAAGATCCTTTGTAACGTACTGACAAAACTCGTGAACAACAAACGTTCAGATTGGGACAAACAGTTACACCACGCTGTTTGGGCATATCGAGTGGCCTACAAGACCGTACTCAATGCAACTCCCTTTTAGATGGTTTTTGGTCAGAATGTTGTGCTTCCTTTGGACTTCTTGATACCGACCCTTAAGGTTGCACAAGAACATCAGTGGACCGGCCATGAATTATCAGCTAGAATAATGGACTTGGAACGATTAGGAGAAACCAGGCTAAAGGCAGCAGCAGGAATATATGCAGCGAAGAAGCGACAGAAAGCATATTTTGATGCACATGTGAAAGATAAAGGCCTAAAAGAAGGAGATTTAGTTCTAGTATATACGCTGAAACAACACGCACGAAAGTTAGAAAAGCGAGGTTATGGACCTATGACCATTAATAGACTCTCAACAAGTGGAGCAGTACAATTAGCCACCTTAGAAGGAGACGTAATGCCTAATTATATTAGTGGATGTAGAGTCAAGTTATATCAGGAACCTCTTACTGAGGATATGCTTAGACGACTCACGTTGGCAAAGAAGCGTAAGGAGGAAGAAAATAGAATACAAGCGGAAGCTCAGGCAGAAGCAATAGAACGCATTAAGCGCATGAAGCTAAGAAGACAAGGACTAGGGAGAGAACATTATAACCCTCTGGAAACATCACCAAGGTACCCCATGGTCATGTGTCAAGTAAAGTCAACCACTCATCCTAGTATAGTGGACAGGAGACCATTCATTACAGTCAGGCTAGAGCACAACAACCCTTGCCAAGAGCTCAGGGCTTTAATTGACTCAGGTGCTGCGACTAGTGCGATTAGATGGTCCCACTATAAGGATTCAAGAATAGAAATGCGGCCAATTGAGGCATACCTCATAGGGCTAGGAGGCATGGAAACCCCTTGCATGGGTGAGGTGGACCTTCTTATCCTCATTAAGGATGTGACCATGACAGCAAAGCTACTAGTGTGCCATGATGACGACCTGATAGAACCCCTAATCCTTGGCCAAGATTGGCTATACGATCACTCAGTGGACCTAAATCTTAGACAAGGCTCCTTACAGATTGGAACCTTAGAACAGAAGCGAGTGATACCGCTTGACTTCCTTAACGGCATTCCAACTGAGGTTTGTAACCCTAGACCCTATGAAATGCATGCGACGGAAGACCGGGAGATCTTGGGTCAGATCAGTCACGTTACGTCTACACCAACCCACTCGGGCTTGGCTACAGACAGTTGTCAATCAGAAGGACGACATGAGATCTTCCCTGGGGCTTCCTGCAAACTAGAAGGGGCAGCTACCCAACCGCTAGGGCAGATGGACACAATCAGCGGTCAGGTGGGTTGCATCAGCGGCCAAATGAGCACAATACCCTGTGGTGCTCATCCTTCCAAACTTGCTGCGGACTGGCCTAGATTGAAGATAAATAACGAATCACTTCCTAATGGGCAGGTCACGCAAGTGTTGGATCTCCCTTCTTTTCCAAAGCAGAGCATCCAATGGACCTCTCAAACCCAACCACGAAGGAGTCAACCACAACAGAGGAACCCAGACCGACAACACCACTAGGCAAGGCAAAGAAAGCAGAAGTATCAACATCACGGAACAAGTGGCACGAGACAAATATGGGTGCCAAAAGGACAGCAACCACAGCCTATTGGCAACACTGCAGACAAGAACAGGACAAAGTTTCAAAAGAAGCAGAGTCAGTATCCAAAGTCCCCTCGATCTTCTTCTACAAGTACCAATACTCGACAGATTTGGATCGCCAAGAAGTATCTTATCAATCGACCCACACCCACGCAGATTTGGGTACCCAAACAATGTATTATAGCCCAACCCTCAAGCCATGTAATATATACCCCTCAAAAATCTTTCCATCCTTCAATACCACCAAACCCGATACCACTTTTCGTCCCTCAGCGGAAACACACCACCCACTCAAAGACTCTTAGGAAATGGATACCGAAACGTATCCAGACGTCTTCTTGTACCCCCTTATCTAACAATTCTCCCACCCCGTTTAAACTCCACCCTTGTAATAATTCACTCTCAACCAAACCTTGTATGAATTCATACACCAAAACCCCACATCAAGCATAATAAAAGCTCATCAAGAAATGTATGCATAATCTGAACCATGTAGGTGTCTAGAGACCTGCATTAGTTTTGCAAAAAATCATAGCATCAATCACTTCACAACACCTGGCTACACAGGTTACACATCGGCTATGGAAAGGGATTGTGGTCTCACCTTAATGGGATCATAATTAATTTCCATACTAATGTGCTAATCTTTTGTAGCAGATCTTTTCCATTTGCTCGTCAGTCATCATGCAAAGCGAAGCAGGACCATCACACGCTGGTCCAAGCACACCAATTGCCAATATTGGAGAATTACTAGCGGAATCTTATCCGACGATGCAACCTCCAGAGTTTCAAGGTTTTCCAGGACCCATGCCAATAGACGATCCTCCTAGAGGATACACTGAGAAGATTCATCGTAACTCTCACTGGTTTCAAGGCCTAGTAGGACCCTTAGCAGACGCTGATTTCATATTTGAGGCCAATTTGGCATTTGATCTTCGCACATGGGTCAAGTACCAGTTCTTTTCAAGAGAATTTGAAGGACTACAGAATACACAAGATCTAATGCACGTTTGGGCACGAGCGGGATTTACAGAGTATTTTAGCGACCCTCTGCCTAAGCCCGATTTTTATAGATGTTTTTACCTAGTAACCACCTTGACGGCTTCAGAGAACAAGGATCTACCCGGCACATTCCTGTTACCATCCTTGGTAAATGATCCTCCATTCAGAAGGTTTTATTTTTCTAAAGATTTAATTCGCGCAGCTCTGAAAATACATGGAACACACACTCCGACGGAGCGAGAACGACTAGTCCCAGAGCAGATGAAACGTGGCGACGTAACTAAGTGGGAGGATATTTCTGCTATAACACCTGAGCTCTCCAAGCCATTACGGATATGCATGCAACATTTTGCTTTCCCAGCTCAGGATCGTTTTACCATGCCCCACAAAAGAATCTGGTTTGGATTATACTTAGCATGTACTGGACCTCAAACGGTTGATCTAGCCAGCTGGATAATTGATGAGCTCTATTTGGCACAACATAGGTGGGAGCGAAAGAAGGTCATCAATGGATGTTGTGCAATTACAAGGATTATATATATCAGTTTGGCATATGATTTACCCATAGAGCGTGCCATGACTAGTGAGGAACTGAAGGCATTTAAAGGAACCACAAAGAAAGCTAGAAAGGCTAGCAAAGGTAGAGCCGGAAAGCGGATGAGAGGCACTATCCCATGCCTACAAGTCCCAGAATCACCCTCGCCACAACCATCTCCAGAGCAGTCACCAACAACAGCCACTCCCACCGTACAACCAATTCGTATACGGTTATCAAGACCAGTTACGCCGGAGGGCACCACCAGTACTGTTGCACCCCAAGCAGCCACAACCACAGAACCTATCACCATAACAGCGGAACTTCCCACCACCATTGGTGCGGAAGCGTTCTCTTTTCCAATACCCCATCTAGAAGCAGAACAAACAGCACCACTGGATCCAACTTTTGATTTTGAGATGCCCGATGCATTCTCCAATGAGTTCTAGTTTTCAGAAGGACAACTGTTTTCTCAAGAATTTGAAAGGCCTAGCTACCCTACCACACCCAGGGATCAGCCACAAGGACAGATCGTGTCCAGCTCTGATGATGAAAGAACAGCAACCGATGACGACGAAGGAGACGACGAAGCTAGCCAGGGAACTCAGGAATCCCAAGAGCATGAACAGACAGATGGCCAAGGCCAACAGACAGACACACATGGTGATACAAGTACCCATGAAGATGAAACTTACGAAGCAGCAGCTTACACACTAGCTATCAAGAAGCTGTATAGAACTATGGAAAAAGTTTGGGCACGCAAAAAGCTGACAGAGGAAGAGAGTCACGCAATAATAGAACAAGAACTTGTCACAGGTGGATTCAAAGACGCATACATCAAAGGATTCAGAGAGTTAGTCAAATCAGTAGGCTCCAACGAAGCCCTCAGGTACTTGCAAAGAAAGCCACTACCACAGTTTGACCCCCGCAGAGTACGACTACTTTCAAAGCCCGGCGAATACATTCGTGTACCAACAGGAGCACAGTCTTCAGAACAAGCCAGGGAGGCATGCCTCGTCCCCGAAAGCTCGTTGGCAGCAGAAACCATCCTTGTAGATTCCCCACCCCGCACTACAAATGTACATACCTCAGTAGTCACTGAAGTACCGACCACCCCAACTGCTCCTCCATCACCGCTAGTCCATCCACCCTCCCCTCTTCACCCTCCTTCCCCCATACCAACATCTTCATTCGCGGGTGACGTAGCAGAAATCGTCTTTACGACCACTAACCCCACAATTCCCGCACCCACTAGACCTAGTCTACCCCGTCACCCATCCACCTTTCCATTCAACCCATTCCTCCATCCAGCTTTTCCATCCTTCCCCACAACTCCAAGACCTCTTTTTCCATTCCCACTGCCCTTAACCTTCTCCCTCGTCTCACCTCCCCGACCCACTGTAACCCCTCTTTCCCCTTTCCACCCAGCTGCACCAGCCAGTCCCCCTGTAGATTACTCCTCAACCTTTGTAAATCCCATATTTACACCAGCACAAGCACCCACAATCACACCCATATTCACAGTCACCGCACTGGACACGTCCAATGACATGGACATCTCACCACCCACTGCACCATCACTAACTTCACTCACAGCACAAACATTTTTAGGCACCTCACAATTTTCCACAATCACCACAGCATCCACCTTCCCACCCCCATTCCCCGTTCCCTTCGCATCTACAACCACTGCATCTTCATTTAGCACCCCATTAATACTATCACCCACTGTAGATAATGCATTCCGACAGATGTTCATATGTATGACGCAAGTAAGAGATGAGTTCACATCTCTTGGCAATAATTATCAGCAGCTGCAGAGGACAACCACTGACTTACCGTCGCAGCTTAATTTATTGTCTATTGAGAATGCCTCACTGAACAGCCGCTACCAAGACTTACGAGAGGCATATCATAAATTAGAAGTAGAAAGCGAAGACAAAGCCAAGGAAGCCACTGCTGACTTGGATAACTTATTAAGAGCCCAGACAATCCGCAACGCAACACTAACGAGAAATATGGGCTTACTCAGAAGACATCTAGCAGCAGCAAAGGAGAAAAACCAGCGCCTACAGGATCAGAATCGAGAAAACTTAGAAGCAGCCCTAGACCATCCAGACCAACCACTCAGTCCTAGTCGGTTCAAAGCCATTCCCTCAGACTCGATGAGGATGCTGCTAGAAGATCATGTGAGACTACTAGATGAATATGACCGCATGAACGAGGAGTTACCAAAACTCAAAGAAGATCATAAATTACTCCAGTTACGAGCACCGGCACACCAAGACATACCAGCACCTGTGGACCCCTCTCCTGGCATCTTAGAGGAACTCAACGCATTAAGGGCTCAGGTATCAAACCTTGAATCAAGGATCGCAGTATATGAAGCACCACCAAGGCCAGATTCCCCACCTGAGCTACCAGCTGAAGAAGAAACTGTCACCATCCCGGTGGAGGAAACGTTTGAAGAGGCGTACGAGCCACAACCCATCCCAGGCAGACGCGTCACGGCCGAAGGCTAGATGACTTACGAACTCCCGACCCTCGCGTGGATGAAGACTATTGAGGAACTTGGGACAACACACTCAGCTAGAGTAGAGGCACAATTACATGCCATGGCGATGATATAAGAAAGAATTTTACAGTCTCCATTCTTTGCTCACTTGGCCCCGCGACGATACATATCTGGGCATGAGCTACAGTATAAACCGTATTTTATGTTAATGGCCGAATACCAGTTAGCCATTGAGAAAGAGACAGGTAAGAAACCATCGCATGCGACTCAATTTGAGGAGGACGATCTACCACTTGATGCGCAACAAGGAGAGATCTATCAACCAGAGTGGCGCAAAGATTTACTACAGAAGTATCCAGAAATGATGAGTACATGGGTAAAGGTACCTTTGCACTTGAAGTACAACCCATGTTGGGGACCAGTACCACGACGCCGCTCCTGGACTGCCTTTGCTGTTAAGGTACAAAACAATAAGCAGTGCCACGACTGGTTGAATTACCCCTATTTTAAGCCACCCATCGAGTTACCAATTGTAGGCTACATGATGGCTACAATTCGCCACTGGCTCCCTAGACTAAAGCATATGGACGATATAGCGGCGCATATGACTGTCAAAATCTTTGACATGATGCAAATGGTTTTCAAAGTCTTCCGACGCGTCAAGGCACCTCATGTAAACACCCTGGGCTTTGAGCATGGCAATTTCGACTTGGTATATGATATGAGTACAATGCCATCGCTACGGGTGTGTTATGCCTGGCATTGCAGAATAAAGTACCTACCGGCGTGCTACAAGCAGACATTCGAAGAGATGTTCACAACCGGCTTCTAGGAATACCATTCAGAGGTATTCATAAGCAGGCCTACACATTTATTACACTTATTTGCCTGTGAACGAATGGTCTATTCCACACACTATCAGCTCCCGCCACCAGAAGAACCGCAACCCATAGACTGGGAGAAACTCGAGGCCGATCTGGCCCGAGGCATTCGTATTTCCGAGCACACCCTCGCTCAAGACCTCCTACATAATTATATCCGGTAGACCTCACAACAAGGTTTTGTCAGGGACGACAGAAGCGAGAGGGAGGGGGGTGTTGGAAGCAGCCAGAGGCATAGAAGACGCGGAAGCATGTAACGACAAAGCAGGGAGCCAGTCGAATCTTTTTTCAAAGAATCATGTTTTAGAAATACTTTTCAAAAACCTCCAACAGTGATTTTTATCACTATTGTAACATATGTAACATAGAAAAACCCTTTTCTTAATTTCTAGCTCCATTTTGTGCAAGCCGAGGAGTCCTTGAGCTTGAGGAGCTTAGGTAGAATGAGCGTATCAATTTTCGTTATTTTTAGACACCGTTTACCCTTCCAAATAGCGTCTAGGACCTAATTTTTAACTATGCCGGTCACTAGATGTGAAACCGGTCAAAACTAATCTAGAAACTATAAAAAGAGCTAGAGAGCTCATTTTTGAGGTTAGCTTGATTGAGGTTAGAGTTATTTTGAGCTTGTAATAGTGTTCTTGAGCAATAGAGTGGATTTCTCACCTTCCATTGTGTCTTGCTTATCTCTTCATTGTGTGTGTGTATGTGTGTGTGCATCTTTGTGCTTCTCACCTTCACTCTCACATCATCTCACATTCACGATCTTCATATCACTCCTATCTCTTCCGCGGATTGACAATTAAGGAGGTGAAGCTTCTTAACGTGGTTCTCACCATTGTGCTAGAGCAACGAAAGACAAGGTCACAAAATTTTTTAAAGTCGAGTATGAGCTGAATGAAATTTTATGATATTGTTTAATTTGAGAGAACAGGTATAAGATGCCTATAGTTTAGAAATCTGAATATGCATTTACAATTGCAATTAAAAACCGATACAAAAATTCGCACTTTCAGCTTGTTGTTGATCAACAGGAGAACTTGATGGTGTCTGAAGGGGGGGGACTTCTTGCTGTTAACTATAGTGATTTCTCCACAGGACTTCCCCTCTGATGGCGTTCCAGAGTGTCGCAGAGCAGCCGATCACTTCTCCCAAAAGGACTTGTTTTTGAAGTCTGATTTGCCGAAAGTGCGAATTTTTGTATCGGTTTTTAATTGCAATTGTAAATGCATATTCAGATTTCTAAACTATAGGCATCTTATACCTGTTCTCTCAAATGTTCTCTCAAATTAAACCCAAGTGGGCCCCGCATGAGGGCGATGAGAGGGTGATTAACCTTCTCTGTAATGAAACATAGGATTCAATCAAGCTTCCCCTGCTTTGTGGGATTTGGGGGGTCCCGTGGGCACTAGTCCCCTTCTATTGTACCTTTGTTTCTTAATTTAATTCAAGTCCGGGAGAGTAGGCTATTGCCGAACTTCCTTTATATTAAAAAAAATTCGCACTTTCAAGTGGGCAGTGCGTGATGAAAAGCATCTACGCATATCCATAAGTAAGACATGTTTGTTTGGCTTCATTGTTCTATTAGATGTACATATTATGCTTCTCGAGTGGACCCTCTGTTGGAATCCTGTTTTCCGTGTTAAATGAAAAACTATTGGTTAAGAGTTTACCATGTAAGACAAGCCCTTATACATACTTCACAATCATAACTTTTTGCAGGGTTCAATTGTATTGGAGGCATCAATACGTGTATGTATGCATATATGTATGTGACGGGGGAGAAATCCACCGTCTAATGACATCTACCGACGTGAGCACTTAGGCTGCCTCCTGAGATCGTTGAGTTGGCGAATATCTTTTTCTCTATTGGACCTCTTCTCCTCTGTTGGGTTAGATCTGATGTTCTATGGGAAGTCCTTATGTTTTCCCCCTTTCTTCGTTGCAAGCTATTTGGTTAACCCCGATTTTATGTACGTTTAAGAGGTCAAAATTGATGCTGAGGAACTGATGAAAAAACTCAAGGTGATCTTTTCTCTCCGCAGCTGGATCTCTATTACCCATGTTGTAAGACATTGATGTCTGACACATATTGGGGGCAAGGATGGTGCAATTGTGGGGTATAAACAAAGATGTTCTTGTGTATGGTGGGAACAATAGGGATACTCATCATGGATGGTGCGGAAAGGAATCAGCAATCCTTTCTGTCTCAATGCTTTCTATATATGCTCCGAATTCTCCTCTAGGAAGAGAGAAAACTTCGTTTTTTTCTCGATTCCCGCTAAAGAAATTTGATCTCCTCATGAGACTTCAACATGGTTGAATCTTAAGGACTTCAATTTGAACTTTCTTAACCACTTGGGGTTCTACCCTAGGTTTGTATGAATGAATGTCTCTCTCCTTGGCAATGCCTCTTCTAACATTAGCACGAATATAAGTCCTTTGGAGCCCTTGAAGTTCAATAGGTCTATAGAGAAGGTTGTCCTCTCACTCCTCTTTTATTTTCTAGTTTTCTAGATGGCCTTAACTATCTAGTGAATAGCCAAGTTATGAGAGTGACCATCATAGCTCTTCACCTTCCCAGAAGATGGGACCAAATGGTTCTTATAATGTTTGTTGATCACACAGATGCCTTCATCTAAACCTAGGTAGCATGTGTGTCCAAGTTTTGCTTATGCCTTTGATTTTCTTGCTCCACCTTTGGTTTGAAAATACACCATGGCAAGGTGGAGCTACTTCTCAAATGCCTCCCTAACTTCCCACCTTTGAATGGTTCAAGGAAATTGATTCAGGCTACGTTGTTGGGTTGCTCAATATCTCATTTGGTTTTGAGGTCTTTATGAACTAGAGATTGGAGTGGGTTTTTAGTACGCTCGATAAAAAGCTTCAATAGTAGAAACCCTTTGTCTTATCCACTCTTTCTTCTTCCTAGTTTGCTCTAGTGCTTCCATTCGAGCTTCTTCTCCCATCCTTTCCTCTTCCCTTTTTCAATTTTGTGCTCCTGAAAGTCTTGCCAAATTCTTTCAGTTATTGATTCCATGTACCTTTTGAGTCTACAGTCGCTTATGTTAGGTGGTACATCTCCATCTAATGTGGTTAAGTTCACTGCTCTGCTAGTGGATATTCAATTTAGCAATAGTAGTCCATATCCACATTGTTGTAGCTTTTTTGCATGTTATTTCAGTGTGTTTACTAATACTAGATCTCCTTTCTTTAAACCCTTATCTCTAATATGTGCATTGTAATATGCTTTTTGGGTTCCTTTCACCGCATAAATTCTTGCCACCACCTATAATCTTGTCTCGTGTAATTTTTCAATTTGATCCAATTGGTTGGAAAGTTCATGACCCATCAATTCATTTCGTTGTCCGACTCGTAACATGGGGATTAAAAAATCAATTGGAAAAATTGCATTTTGCCCATACACTAAATTGAATGGAGTAGTTCTAATGGCTATCTTGTATGGCACTAGGAAGGCCCATATTGCATGATGCAATTGTTTGTCCAAATCTGACCTTCCGTTGTTGACTACTTTAGTTAAAACTATGCATAGTACTTTATTGGAACTCTCAGCTTGTCCATTGGCTTGGGGATGATAAGGGGATGATTTCTTATGAATCACAAGAAATTGATTCATCAGTGATTCAATCACCTCGTTGATGAAATGTGTCCCTCTATCGCTAAAAATTTCTATCGGAGGTCCATGGTGCATAAGGATATTTTTTAATAGAAATTGAGCTCTTGTTTGGGCGTCATTTTTCCTAGTCACTTTTGCTTCCACCCATTTTGTTTAATAGTCTATGGCCACACTGATATATTCAACATGTGATCCTTTTGCAAGAGGTTTTATAGGTCCTATGAAATCAATACTACATTTTGAAAAGGCTTTGGCATAGATGAGGGGTCTTAGATGCATGTCATCTCGTCTTATAGGATATTTAGTTCTTTGGCACACTTCACAACTTCATATGTACATATCGGCATGCATATGTAAAATTGGCCACCATAGGCTTACAAAGAGAATCATCTTTATAGTCCTCTCGACTGAAAAATGACCTCTTGCTATGCTTGCATGAGCCATCTGTAATATAGGTAAGTATTCTCCCTCATGAACACATAATCGTAGTTGATTATCTTTTCCCCTCTTGAATAATTTTCTTCCCATTAGAGTGTAATCTTTACTCATTTCTTATAAAGGCCTCTTTCTGGCTAGGCTTGCTCCTTCTTCATCTGTTCACAATTTCAAAAACTTCACTAATGCATTACTCCATTCTGGTGCTATAGTGAAGAAGTGTAAGGAGGAATAGTCCTTAGGGGCATTCTCTTGGCATTCTTGGCAATTCACAATGTATTCATGTGCATCTTTTTTCATGTCTGACAAGTATACCCCTATCTTTTCAACTCCCTTGTTGCTCCATTAATGCCCTTATGTTTTTTCCATTGGTTTACATGACCTTGCTTGAGTATATTTTTTCATTCTTCATCGTCTACACATCTTAATAATAAGCCATTATGTTCTTTGTAATATAGACTACCTACCACAATATGTAGATTCCTTGATTGCATGAACTCTTTCCTGTTGTCTCTATTGATCCTATGGTGTGGTCCATGCATGAGTATTGGGATCAATTTTTATGCCCATTTTGGACACACTTCCAAGTTGAACAAGTATGTATCCAGTAGATCAGGGACTACTCCGATAGGTAGTTCTCCATGTCTCATCCTTCATAAATGATCAGCTCTTATGTGAGTATTCCCCTTTTTGAATATCACTTTGAAATCGAATCCCATGAGTAAAAGGAACCATCTTACTAGCCTTTCTGTATTGTAGGGTTTATTGTCCAAGTACAATACGGCTTGGTAGTCTATAAAATACCTTTATTTATTGGCTATAAGGTAATGTCAAAATTTCTTCATTGTGTACACCATAATTAGGCCTTCTCTTTTAGTATTAGTGTAGTTTCTTTCCGCTTGATTTAGTTGTCTACTAGTATATGCAATAGGGTGATCTACTTTACCTTCATCCCTTGGTTGAGCTAGTATGCATTCGATCACGAAATTAGATGTATCCACATGGATGTGGAATGGATTATTCTAGCTAGGTACTTTCAAGACAAGTGCTGAACTTAATCATCACTTTAACTCATTGAATTCCTTTTTGCATTCCACCGTCCATGTGAATTGTGTCAGCAACTCGTATAACAGTTTTGCAATTATGGCGTACATGTGGATGAATCATCAGTAATATCCACAATGTCCCATAAAAGCTTGCACTTACTTCGCATTCCTTGGTCTTGGCAAGTCCAAGATGACCTTTATTTTATCCTCATCAATGGAGATACCATTCTTGGATACAATATGTCCCAAAATCTTTCCTGCCTTACCATAAAGACACATTTCTTCGGATTCAACCACACTCTATATTGTCTGCATTTCTTGAATATTTTCCATATCTTGGGAATGTGTTCAATTCTTCTAGAGGAATATGTGCATAAGTCATTTACATAGAATTCCATGTTTTTTCTCAAGAATTCTTTAAACACATGACACATCAGACTTTGGAAAGTTGGAGGACCATTCTCGATTCCAAAATACATCAGGCAAAAGGCATATACTCCCCATTCAGTAGCAAATGCCATTTTATGTTGATCCTCTATAGAAATGGCTACTTGCTTATAACATGAGAATCCATCAAGGAATTTGTAGACCTCCTTGATTGCTACTCTTTCCAAGAGGTGGTTAGTTATGGGTAATGGGTAACTATCATGAGTTGTGGCTGCATTAACCTTTTTTAAATTAATGCACACCCTAAGCTTACCATTTTTCTTGGGTACTACGATCGAAGGTGACACCCATTCTGTATGTTCGATTTCATAAATAAATCCTACAACTAGTAATTTGTAAATTTCCTCCTCAAGTTTTGCATAATATAAATCATTGTATGTGTATGGTCATTGTTTTGAAGGTTTTGCATCAGCCATGATTGGAATTCTATGTTTGCAAATAGAAGGATCCCACTACCTTGAGGTCTTGGTAGGTCCATGCAAATACATCTCTATATTCTTTGATTCATTCTATCAATTCTCGATTCCCTTATGGTGATACATCATTCCCTATGTAGGTACATCTCTCCTCTTCATCTTCCATAGTTACTATCACCTTCTTGGTTTGTTTCTCATTATCATATGCTTCTCCTTCTTGTTATTTTGTTTGTGGCATTTGGATTGTTATTTTCCATTCCTCTATTTTGTATCTCTTCAAATGTTTTAAAACCTCAAAAAGATCTAGTGGTTTCTCTGTTCAAACTTGAGCTTCCTCATTGTCTTGTTTCTCTTGGTACTTTTCTATGGTGAGTGCTCTTGGTACCTCTACCTCTTTGTCGGGCTTAATCTTTTAAGAATTGTTCTTCAGAATCAAATTTCAGCTCCATTTCAATGCTCTCATAATCCTGTCTCCATTCCTTTTCCGATAATTCACCATCTTCCATTTCCTAGAGGATTACCATGTTAAACTTCACTTCATATCCCTCTTCATCTATACATTTGTTCATGGTCAACACTTCCTCATTTACACACACATCTAGGGTGGCTAAGATCTCCATCCATCCATGTGGTTCAAATGCTTTGTCGTGAAACATTGAGGCATGTAAATGGGTCATCTATGGGTCTATAATTGTTGTGTCCTATTGGCCGCAAGTTTGCTTTTTGTTCCTCTCTTTTTGCTTCCTTACACATCCATAGATGGACATCTTCCTTCATCCATGATTGATTACTAGATCATGTGCTATGAATGGATAGATGGAGCTAGGACTTTAGGTGCTATATACATGAGATTAGCATACTCAGATCCATAAAGAATTTCATATCCCTTGTAACCATAGTATTGTTGATTGTAAGTCTAGTCATATTCTATCATGCTTGTATCATCAGAGGAATACTCTCCTGGGGTTTGATCGAAACCTTGATTCATAGTATTAGAGCTAGTCAATGGTGTCACTTGTACTATGGCTCTTTCTAGGTTTTCCTCCGATTGGGTGTACTTTACTAGTACTACATTCTATGGGTGGGATCCTTGTTGTCCTACTATTGACTGTGGTTCACCATATCCTCCATGTTCATATGGTCTAGGTGGTCCCTATGGTCCCGAGTAAGGATAGTTCTCAGTACTAAGGTGGTACAACCAGCCTTGAGTGCGTGTTAAATGGATAGTTCTCAGTGTTTTGGTTGGTGTACTTTTGCTTAATGTGATAGTACATGTTAGGTGACTTAATAGAGAGAGTATCGTGTATTTTTATACTAAGGTGGTACAACCAGCCTTGGGTGTGTGTTAAATGGATAGTTCTCAGTGTTGTGGTTGGTGTACTTTTGCTTAATGTGATAGTGCTTCGTGTACTTTTGCTTAATGTGATAGTACATGTTAGGTGACTTAATAGAGAGAGTATCATGAAATTTTATATATTGAAAGGTTGAACGTGTGTTTTATGTATTATTTTGCCTTGTCAGTTTATATGATTTTTTTTCTTTCAATAGAAAAGGTATTGTTATTTATATTGGAAGGTGTGTTTTCGTGCATTCCTCAAACCACACACTATCCATAAATTACTCGGACTGATTGATCACCTAGCGGATGGCCCAATGTATTGATTGAATAATAATGGCCAATTGGAAATAAAGAATAATCACCTCAAGAGCTTGGTAAATGTTTATATCATATGTAGATGCGCAAACAAGTAGTGAGCAAGGATTGTCAAAATTGATTTAAAAGATGTGTCCAAAGGTTTGTATGGATGTGAATGAATTCTGCATGTGTTTTTGCATGCATGCTTATGTGTGTGCATGTATGTGTGTGCATGTGTATGTGTGAACATGTATGGTATGTGTCTCTGCAATGTGCATGTATGTATGTTTTAGGTCTGTATCTTTATATGCATGAATACTAGTATGTGCTTAAGATAATAATGTTTATGGGTGTGCATGTGTGTCTTCATGGTTCCTTTTTTGGATAAAACATAAGCCCAAAAATTTGGTGTTTATTCTTCATATGACCATAATAAATTATCAGAAAATGATACATGATGGCTTCTGAAGAGCGATTGAAGTATTCTCGATGGTTGAATAACTAATTATCTTAGAAACTTTTAAATAAAGGTCAATGGTTTCATGAAATGTTTGTAGGAAATGAAAGTTTTATAAGAACTAAATACAAAATTTCTGTTGTTAAGAGAGATTACTATAAAAATTCGCCTAGATTTTAATACTTCAACTAGAATCTATCATTGAAATTCGCCAAAAGTTCTAAATTTCAAATGGAATTTATTGGTAGAATTTGCCAAAATATTTATAATTATAATATAATTTATGTAGAGAAATTCGCCAATATTTACATACTTTTGAATAAGGGGGTTGGTCTTAATTTTTTCCCTGGTTAGGTACCTCAGTTAGCTGTCTATTGTAGGGGTAAGGTTGTGACAACCCTAAACCTCCTCTTGTGCAGACATGGGATAGATTATCTCCACCACAAAGTGTACATTTTCTTGACATTGGTACTCTTAAGGGGGTTAGTTCCTCTATCCTTGTACTTCCAATTTCTTAGCTACTAACTGTGCCAATTCCTTCATATTACTCGAACTAGAAGTCACATTGCTCCTTTTGTCCTCCGATTTAGTAGAATTGTGTGTGCTTTCAAGATTGTCTGCTAAGTTTTCTTCCAAATTTGTGCACCCTTGAAGACATTCACTCAGTGTTTGCAATCATTTTACGTATATTAAGGTTCTCAATGTTGCGTTAATTATTCAATCTAAAAATAAGGATATCATTTTTTGCTAGGAAGGTCTCTTCGTCACAAGACATCGATGAACATACTGATTGAATCTTCTCATTGCATATTTTACTGTCTCATTAGGAGCCTATTTGAAACTATGGACTAAAGATGATGAATTGTGTTTAATCCCTTGCTTATTGAATTCCCTAATGAATTCTTGGAAGAATTGTTCAATATTGACAAAGCAATTTCGATTCAAGGGTTGGGACCAAGTGAAGGACATTCCTGTGAGCGTTAGCCCAAAGGATTCATATTGCACAAAAATGTCATCTACTTGCTCTGCTCGCAATACTTGTTTGAATTCCACAATGTGGTCATAGGGTTCTCTTGTGTCGTCATAATGATTCCACATACAGTTGGCCACTTGCATTAGTCTTAGTCTCCTTCCTAGCTCTGGGTGTCGAATTATGATGGGAACTATTGATCTTACTAGGTGCATTCCCGGTCCTTAACCTTGAGGTGGTCTTTCCCTAAAGGTTGGCCTATTCGTATTTCCTGTTCCTTGGTTAGTCTGGTTGTTGGGATTCACTCCTAGCATAACGAATTTCACATGAGGTCTGATGGGAACACCATGTTGGTTAGTTTATCCTGATGTCATGTTTTCTGTACCTTGATGGGTTCTGAATGGGTTTTGTGAGGTAGTTGGTTGTTCTTGAGGAGGGAATATAGGCAATCCCAGGTATTTTAGCCTTGGCCTATCCACTTTGTCTACAAGCCAATATCTCGTTTGATTTTGGTCTAGGTATGTAACTCTACATGCATCTTCTACATCCCTCAGCTCATATATGGTTACTAGGTTGATGCCTTCTCCTTGTGTCAGGGAATTAATTTATAAGAGTAAGTCTGACCCATGTACCAAGTACACATGCAGCAAATAGTCATCTTGAGGTATTAGGTCCCCTCTTAATACTTGCATCACCATCGACTATCCCCTTAGGGTAGTCATAGTATCTCCATTGTTGGTTCTCCCAGGAGTTCCTTGTCTCGCTAGCTCTCTTCTATCATTAATCTGATCAGGGTTTTTGGTTACTACATAGATCTGGCCCACCTTGTCCATGTAAACACCACCTTCCTACTTGATAGCTTCATTGGGAACTATTTCTGATTCAATAGTGTTTATCATTCTTACTACCGAACTCTTTAAACCGTCGAGGTAGATGGTTATTCCTTGTAAGTTAGTGGACATATATTATAGGGAGGTCTGATATTCTCCTTCCATAGTAGACATAAAACCTTACCTAGGTATCAGACTACTCATGTCTTTGAAAGCCGTGAGTCTTTTCTCCTTACAGTCACTCGATGTGTGAGAGTAGATAGAGTGATGGCTTGGTTGGCCATCACTTCTCACGGAAGCTATGACACTTCTTTGACCACCTAACACTCATCCAAATCTCAAGTTCATTCACCACCTAGTTACTAGGTCCTTTCTAAACTCTCCTTACTCTCTTGGATTCTTCCAATTTTCTTTTTCCTCTCACTTTTCTCTTGCATGTTATTTTAGTTCCCCACAATACACGATACCTTTCGGGACAATACCAGTTTTATATGATACACGATACCTCTCGTACACGATACATGATATTGACCTTAACGACATGATACATCTTGGCCCATGATATGTGATACCACTTTGTGGGGATACATGATACTAGTTGCACCTGATACACAATACCACTTTTCAAATGATATAGAATGTCACTTTGCACGATACGATATTGTTGCACTATGTGATACTTATAGATGATGATACATGATACTTCACATTAGATGATACCTGATACCCTTGCCATGATGATACCACCTTACTGCGATACATGATACTTGTGTGCTTACAATACGATACACAATGAAATCGTGATTTAGATGATACGATACTTAAATTCAGATGATATGTGATACGTGGACTTGATGATACACAATACCTAGTCGATATCACGATACTCAAGGAGGTGATACATGATACACGATACTTGGCAAGTATCATGATACAAGCCAGTTCTGGTATCACGGTACCAAAACTCAATTGACCATGATACTTCAACCAAATATGGTCTAACTTTCAATGTCTTTTGTGCAAAATGTGCCTTACACACTCCTCTTCTCTTCAACCTACAGTGGGTGACCACTCTCACTCCAAACCCCTTAAACTACCCCATGATACCATTACGGTGTCATGTCAAATCTATGAGTGCTCCACTGATTTTCAAAGAGTTGCACAATGAAAATATTCACCTTTAGAAGTAAGTCTTCAAGTGCTCGGTCTCAAACAATTGCTAATCTCTCTGTTTTTCACGATACCATTCTGAGCTTGTCCATGATACTTGCTTCAGAAAAAGTTACTAGAGACTAAGATTATTTTGTATTTTAGGGTTATGGCTGACCAGGGGAATGAACTAAAAAACCATTTTTTCATTTTTTTTTCTCTTTTTTTCTGAATTTTTGGTGGTAACCTACCTATTCTTATCCTACCTCTCTCTCTTCCCTAAACCCTAATTCTTTCTCACTCCGTCACTCATAACCTTATAAACTTATTACACACATCCCGAAAGTGCAAAGTAACAAGTAATGAAGTGTTTTGTGACTTGCCACTAACTAAAATTACCTCTACTCACATGACTCGTTCACTCCGTAACTATCACCATCATGTAGGTATCTTGATTGGAATAGCTCCCTAACAAGTGTGCCAAAAACGTGTGTATGTAAGTCATAGAGACTCAAGGACTGGTGTTAATTGAGAGTATACCTCAATCACCCCACAAGTGCATATAGTGGTGAATTAATACACATTTAATTTCAATCCATGTATTAAACATTTAATACATGTTTAATACATGTTTACTTGTTGAACAAAGCAATTCAAGTTTCTAATTTAAGGCAAGGATAATAAGGTGTGTAACTAATATGGAGGGATGATGAAGGACGCATGAACTATAGATCCATAAGAGCTTCATATAATTAAGAAGGAGATAGGTCGACAAGGCCATCATGAAAACTAGCCTAGAGCATGAGGAAGATGATGAACTATCAAGGTCACCATGGAAGCTTCCCTAGAGCCCTCATAACAATGCAAAGAACTCATGATTATGACCACCATGTGCTACTCTTCTCCCAACCTTGTGCCTCTATATATAGCTTATTGTATCAAGAAGGACCACAAAGGTAACTAGAGTCCACAAGTGTATGTGCAATCTCGACCAGTCCTTTAATATTCACTAGAGTCTATTAGTGGTTGAACTGATCTCGACCACATATTTAGTACCTTCCACTAGAGTCCACTAGTGGTTATGCACTTTTAAGAGAGCACTCATGCTTAAGGTTAGTATCAAGATCTTTGGCCATACACACAAGTGACCAAACAGTGTTGGATTTGAGACATGTCTAAACAGATCACACCCTTAGATCATACACTTACTTTGTTACAAATAATCCTTAAGAGAACTAGGTTTGAGAGCTTATGTGTGTGTATGTATGCATGCGAGTGTATGTGTGTGCATATGTGTATGTGTGTGTCTATGTCTATGTATATATGTGTGTGTATGTGTATGTGTGTGTATGCAACTGTATGTATGTGTATGTGAGCGTATATGTGCATGTATATGTGTATGTATGTGTATATATGCATGTGAGTGTATGTGTGTGTACATGAGTATGTGTGTATGTGTGTATGTATTTATGTGTGTATGTGTGTGTTGGAATATGTATGTGTATGTGTGTATGCAGGTGTATATATGTGTGTATGTGAGTGCATGTGTGTGTCTCCTATGTCTGTGTATGCGTGCATGTGAGTGTATTTGTGTGTGTCTATGTGTATGTATATATGTGTGTGTATATATGTCTGTGTATATATGTGTGTGTATATGTGTGTGTATATGTGTATGTGTGTGTATGCATGTGTATGTATGTGTGTATGTGAGTCCATGTGTGTGTATGTATGCATGTGAGTATATTTGTGTGTGTTTATGTGTATGTATATATGTGTGTATCTCTATGTGCACGTATACATGAGTGTATGTATGTGTCTATGTATGCATGTGTGTACATACCTGAATGTGTGTGTTCTCGAGTGTGCTACTAGCATGATGTCTATCTCTCACCTACTCCATCTCACTCTAGAGCTCCTCTCATCAGATCTCATCACAAATGTACTAGGAGAAATATATATTTTTTTAATTAGTGCACTTGAACCCTTGTAATTCCATATGAACCTAAAGTTTATAGTGTGAAACCATTAATTGAAATACAGAAACAAATCAGTAAAACAATAAAACTATATAAAATGAACAAAAAAAAAACAAAGCAAAACATCGTAAACTAAAACAAACGCTAAATAAAAAGCAAACAATCACTTTTCATAGATCTAAAATTGAATTGCAAATAAAATAAACGATCAATGAATTTGGAGCTCTATCTCATGCTTTATATGCTTTTGGGAAAAGGCAACGTTGAGGCAATGTTATGCTATAAAATGAGGGGCTTTGCTCACTTGTTGGACATCAATCGAAGAGGAGAGATCGTGGATGATCCAATCATCACAAGGAGAGCTCTATCTAGCGTTGATGGCTTTGGAGTTGAAGATTTGAAGAGTCTATGAAAATGAAGGACTTGAAGGATGGACATGGAGATTCAACTTTATGAAGAGGAGACTCTACACTTCTATGGTGATAATGATGGTTCTACAATGATCTTCAAATTTGATTGACATTACAAATCTACATTATGAACCAACTTTATGATCAATTATGGATTGGTAACTTGTACCTTTCTCATTATTTTCAATTAGAATTGAATGTACACTTATTATGAATCAAGCTTTCTCTTCTTTTCATGGAATCAATTTTTCTCTCATATGATGATATGTTTTTAAAGTAATTTGATCATTTGTTTTGAGATTTTATATTATTGTCGAGTGTTTATTCTATTGCCTGAGCTTGCTTGAAGCACCCTACGTCTGCCATCATTGGAACACCAGTAGTTGGCCTGATCGATCGAACTGAGCCCTTTCACAACACTTGAACCCAATGTGAACTTGTTCATAGTATTTGGCAAATTAGGAGGTTTAAATTCAAGCAACTCTAGGTATGTATTCTTCTATTTTCCTTGCTTGCACATATGCAGTGATGACGAGTTTTGAGAACCTTCTTCATGAAATGGAATCACACATAATTACATATATCCACAGAAAACTTTACTCAAAGATTGAGTCATTAGCTTCATGTATCTCAATGATGGCTCCAATACTAAGAGGAGTTATTGAAGCTATTAATCATTAAATACATGATTTAATCAAGAGTTTGGGGCTTTAGAAGGAACTATTCACTATGAACTTTCAAGTTTGAAAGAAAATATGGATAATCCATCCAATCATGTGAGAGAAATAACAATATTCAAAACTATTAACTATAAAATTTCAAGTTTGAAAGGAAGTATTGATAGTCTCTTGAATCAAGTAAATGAAATTGCAACATGTAAAAGTAAATATGAACATCAAGTTCAAGCTCAAAATATATCTATACATTCTATTGAACAATGACCTTTACCTGACCATAGAAGATTCACTCCTTCCACTTTACATAGAAGACCAAATAGAGTCCATAAACGACATGCTAGATATTTTTGGTGTGATCAATGCGGTCATATATATGGGAATTGTATTGCATAAGAGAATGAATCTAGAAAAAAGTTCATACTTGAAACTGAATGGAAAATATGTTATAATAATGATTTTTTACCTTTACACTTGAATTTAGGAAGAGGTGGTACGAAAAATTATTTTATTGTTATGTTTCTTTGGCATCCATTGCTTCTTCAATACATTAAATGAAAGACCTCCATGAGAGTGAATCAAGTTGAATCATTACACATAGATATAGAAAGATTTGATAAATTTTTGAATGAAAGATTGCAATCAAATAAAGAAGAGCATGAAAAATCAATTTAAGTAAAAAGTAAGAAAGATAGCACTAACCTATATGCAACTTGATGCAAAGTTTTGTACAATGATATGTTTTTTTCCTAAAAAAGTTAAAACTTTTATGGAAGAAAAATACAATCATTACAATCATGAGCAGGATGATGTATCAAAAATATCATGCATGGATGATAAAATCATAAAATAAACACTAGCAAGTTACTATGATCTAGTACCAACGTGTTTTGAAATGTCTTTTTTATAGTTATTGATGATGAAGATGAAGAGATGGTATGATTCTATGAGAGAATTGTAGTGAGGGTTAAATGTAAAACATGTTCTTTTTTGCTAATTTTGACATATTTTATGAGAAAGGAACATGCTTCATCTAGATGATCTTTGATGATGATGGTTGAGATTTATTAAAAGTGATTTGAGTGATGAGAGAGATGACAATGATGAGCATGATATTGACTCATAGTTCCCCATTTCAAATTTCCAATTTTTGCACCATGATGAGTACTTTGCACTTAGACTCTGCATGAAAGATGTATGTTCACATTGCTTTGAGTTCCCATATATGCACATCCAATTGCACTTGTAAAATAGCATGAAAAATTATTTCAAAATTAAAAAAGAAATTAAAAACATCATCATCAACAAACCATTCACCTCATTTGCAACATGATGATTTGAAAAATGCACTTAAAGTGTGCATGATAGATTTGCCCCCTAATCATGACTTAGAAAGAATCCATACTTAGGAATCTCTCTGCTCTTTGTCCTTGCATCTTCAACATGGTAGAAGATCTTTGAGATAGATGGAAGCAGTGGATGTGGAATATTGGAGAAGCTTTATTGGAGAAAATTGAAGTTTTATCATGAATTGGTTAAGGTTAAGGAAAAAAATGCCTTTTCTTGGTTCAATCTTCAAACTACTGTTGTTTTACACAATGCAAGATTGGATAGAGGCTAATGATTTTTAGAGCATCAATTGATATCTTATGGTTTTCTCCCTGCCTTTAGGTTTAGAAGACATCTCTTCTTGTCCAAAGACTTTCCTTGAGTGAACCATCTCCTTCTTCTAGGTGTTAGATTAAAACTGGTCATGAAACGTTGTTCATCTTGCAAAGATTTGAGAAGGAGATCTAAAAGATTCGGAGGGTTAAATAGGAGAATCTCTATAGGAGACTATGTTGTCCACATTCTGATGTTAACCAAGGAGATTCGCACCTGAAAAATAATCCTACTTGAGATTAGAAGCATTCTTACATGTGAGGAGGAAATAAAGAAGAATACGCTACATATGTGATTTAAAGGCTAGTGGAAAATCAAGGTTGACAAACGAGTGGAACCCATGCATAGACTCGTTAAGAAGAACAAAAAGTGAAGATGTTCTTCAAATAGTTGACAATAGTGGTATGGAATGCACCTTTGATGCGAAAAATAGTGATTCTATTGTCAATCACTTCAAGACGCTACTTGATATTTCTTTTACATTGTCTCAACGTATGATTTCACAGCCATTGTCTTGAGAGTTATATCAAAGAAACTCTCCAAGATGTTGTGCACCTTCTTGAATTTATCATTTCCCAAAAGGAAATTTTGGAAGCTACTGAGTCCCTCCCTAAAGCTAAAACCTCAGGTCTTGATGGCCTCACTAATGAGTTGATAAAAGAAAGAGGTTTTGGTGGATCCTCTTTGATCATTTTGGTGGGAAGAAAACAATTTTTGTGCACTTTCAAATAGTTTGAGTGTGATCATGGACAGAACCATCCACAAGAAAGAAAACAATAATAAAGTATAAAATTGGTGGCCTAGCATCATGTTGTAGATTGGCAAGGTCTTTTCCAAGGTGCTTGTCAATCCCATTGCATATCAACTCGAGTCATGGTTTCATAAAGATGTAAAAGGATGCATCAAAGGTGATCTATTCTTGAGGAAATGATACATGTTTTTGTAGGGATTGGAATATGCACATGAGTTTATCAAGGACATTCTCGTCCTCGAGATTTTCTTTGATAAAGCATACGATAGTCTTGAGTGGGATGTTATCCCCCATTCCCTCAATGACCTGGACTATGACCCTAAGATCACAAGAATGGTTTCCTCATTCATGGGGAATGCTTCAGCATGGATTAAAATTAAGAATATCTTCTCCTGAGTGCTCTCTCTTAAGTTCTCCATCATGAAAGGTTGGTTGTTTCACCCATTGATATTTATTATTGTTTTTTATGAACTTAGTTGCCTTGTTAACAATCAAGTAAATATGGGGAATATTTGGAATCTCTCTCTCGCTTGTATACTTAAGGTCACATGGCTCATAGATTCTTTGTTTATGAAACCAATACATTACTATGGAATCACACTACATGTATTTTTTTTTGTTTTTGGAATTGTATTTATATTTTCTGTGAGGCCTCTAATTGGAGAGTTAGACACTTAATGACTATGTGCAAGTCACTCCATGGGCCTTCATTGTAGTTTCTACATATTGAAGGATGTTAGGAGCTTCCTAGTCGAAACGTCTTTTGTTTGTTTGGCATCCAAATAAGATTTTGAATTCCCACGGGTTAAAGAATTGATAAGGTTCCACAAGTTGCAGTACTACAAGGGTATGCAACTCGACAGCAAGTTGTAGTACTACGCGGTATGCAACTTAATGTGTCGCAGTTCATGCGGCAAGGAGTTGATAAATTTGTTAAAGATCTATGGAATTTACTTTGGTTGGGAGATCCCAACAAATGGGTTATTTGAAAAATTAAATTGGAAATGTGCCCTATTCCAAAGGAGGTAGGTGGTCTCAAAATTGTAGATTTTGAAGCCATGACAAACAAGTTGGTGGCCAAATAGATGGATGTGTGAAAAAATCCATAGAGGACATCTTGAGAATCAAAAGAAACCTAGATTTTCATAAATCTCTTCAACAAGAAGTGGTGTGTTAAGTGGACGTGGATCAGATGAGAGTTCAATTTCACGGATGTGGCACTCTATTATCTAAAACAAGAAAGTAATTTCAATGTGAAAGAATCTACATAGGGCGATATATACAAATGTCAAATCAAGTAAACTGTTTGGTACTTCGCCTTGGTGCAAGTGATGCATGAATGGTAGAAAAGACTCAGGACACCTTTTCTTCTCTTGTGGTAGAGGCATTCATACTTTTTTTTTTTAATAAAGGAAGTTCGGCCTTAGCCTACTCTCCTGGACTTGAATTTATTAAAAGAAAAGTACAAGAGAAGGGGACTAGTGCCCACGGGATCCCCCGAATCCCACAAAGCGAGGGTAGCTTTTACAGAGTTTAGATGGCGTTACACAGAAGGTAAATCACCTCTCATCACTTGCATGCGGGGCCCACATGGATTTAAGCTTGTTGCCGATCAAAAGAAGCACTTGATGATGCCTAAAGGGGGTTTCTTACAATTAGTGATCTTTTTGCCAAGGAGGAACAGTGATTTCTCAATCGACCACTCTTTGGCAGAGTCACCAAAGCTATGAGCACATATTTCCACCCAAATCTACCATAGGAACTTCCCTCTAATGGCATTCCATAGAGTCGTGAAGCAACCAATCACTTCTCCCAGCAGAGCTTGCTTCCAACTGATATGTTTCTGAAGTCTAGTTTCTTTGTGAGCCTTCATGGAAGACCTTGCAAAGCTTACATTAAGTTATAGAGGAGGTTGATAAACCTCACATCCCCATTGTGCGCAGCCCACTTGGTTTTAAGCTTATTGTTGGCATACTGTAGCTCTTTGTGATGTCTGAACGGGGGGGGGGGGGGGGGGGGGGTTCTTATAGTTAGCAATTCTTTTGTCAAGAAGGAATAGGGACTTCTCGAGCGACCACTCCTTGGGGGTAGTGCCAAAGTTGTGAGCACATCTTTCCTGGCAAATCTTCCAAAGGATCTCTCCCATGATTGCATTCCACAATGCTGCAAAGCAATCGATCGCTTCACCTATAAGGGCTTGCTTCCAATTGACTTGTTCTTGGAGTCCCAGAGACCAACCAAGGACCCTCCATAATCGAAGGGATTTAGGGTAAGCAAAGAATAGGTGGCCAATATCCTCTTTGCTACGACAACATCACTTGCACCCAGGTGGAACACCATAGATCTTGTTAGCTTTTGCATTGGTCCATATTCCATGGTGTAAAATTTTCCATATGAGGACCGACTTTTTGTTTTCAATGAGAGGATGCCAGAAAGACATAAATTTCATATCCTAACAAAGTCGTGTCTAGTTGAGACACCATTTCTTGTTGAGACCGATATGAATGTCATTGTGAGGTTTGACATATGGAAGCTTGGAGAGGCGATTACCATTATACTATTTAAGGCACATTAGGTCCGGAGCTTCCTGTCCCATAAGTAGTCGGATTTTAGAGGAGTCCCAAGCATGGAATTTACTCAATAAAACATTCCATTCCTCGTACAAGACTGCAGCACTAGGGTAAGGTCCTCAAAGTCCACCCATCTGTTCGTGTCCTGTTTGCAGAGGTGCTTCCATTGTTTGAATCCCTTATTCTAGAGTCTCTTGGCACTTAAGAAATTCCAAGGCTCCACGTTTCTCATGCCTTGGATCGGGAACCAAATAGAGTCATTTTATCTTATACCTCTAGCCCACTTCCAATCTTCACTGATTCTAATGTGAGGTTTGAATCTATTCCAACGGGTGAGGATGTCGAGGTTTTTCCATCCAGGGTATTCCATCAGAAATTGCGTTCGTGTTTCTGAAAATTAATGTGGCCCAAGAGGAATCTCTATTGCACCAAGACTTAATCATCCACTTTGCCGCAAGTTTATTGGCCATGCTACCAATGTCTCTAATACCCAAACCTCCACTTTCCTTTCGGCTAGTGCATATGGACCATTTGATTTGAGGAACTCCCCTCCTGTTATGGTCCCCAGTCCAAAGAAAGTTCCTACAAGTACTTTCCAATTTGGCTAATTCTTGATCCTTTGGTCTCCAGCAAGAGAGAAAGTATATGATTGAGGATATGAGGAACGTGTTGATCACCATGGCCTCGCCAACAAGTTTAATTTGCAAACCCCTTGAATAGTTAAGTTTATTATTAAGTCTGGCAAGGACCCAATCCCACCTTTGTTCTAGAGTAACACCGAATCCCATGGGCATACCAAGAATGCGAACGACCTGACCCGATTAAATGCTTTGGCATCCCTGCATAGTGAGGAGATAGGGTTGATTCCCTTTGATAGCCCTGAACGCAGTCTTGGAATGGTTAATTCACGACCTAGAGGCCTCTCAAAAAGTGTCGAGGCACCACGAAAATGTTTCCAAGCAAGTATCATCATTGTGAAAAAAGCCATTTCTGTTGTCTCCAAATAGCCTCTTGGTCATTTGCCCAGAGTTATGTGGCAAAGTGATGGCCCTTATGCGACCAAGCTCCATCTATCGCTCCACAAGTCGGCTAAGTCCTTCCATGGCGATGGCAAAGAGCAGGGGCCAACGGGCAACCTTTCCAAATGGATCGTCTCAATTTGATTGCCTTTGAAAGTTGCCCCTTGACATTGACTTTGGTCAAAGCATTACCAAGGAGAGTGGAGATCATCCTGAGGAATCTCTGACTACATCCAAGATCTTTCAGCGATTGTAAAATATAGTCCCATTCCAATCTATCGTAAATATTGAGGAAGAAAATGTCCTGATTAGATTCTTTAGTGAAGTCCAGACCTTCCTAGATATCAATGATGGCTTCGAATATTGATCTTCCCTTAATGAAGACATTTTGGTCTTTGCTAAGCCACTGGTCTAAATGGCAGGATATTCTATTGGCAATGACTTTAGCAAGAATCTTATATCTGGTTTGAAGCATTGTGATAGGTCTCTAGTTCTCAATTATGTTCCTCTCCCATTTTTTATGAATAAATTTCATGATGCCATTGTTGAGACAAGTAGGAAGGGCACCAAACTCGAGTGCCTCAAGCCAAACAAGACGCAAGGGGGTGGCCACCACAAATTTGAATAATTTAAAGAACTCATTAGTGAGCCCATCAGGCCCCGGCTCTTGCCGTTCGAAAGCGAATCAACAACTTCAAGCATCTCTTGTTTGGAAATGGTGGCATCAAACAGAGCGTTCAAGTTGCATGGGATTCTATGTAAGGAAGTCACAAGAGATTATGGCCATGCAATCCCGCCTATGGGGGGAGAGGGGAAAACCACCCAAGAGACTCGTGAACTGTGCTTCTATCATGCCAATGTTCTCTTCCTCTGTCTTACATTCCACCCCGTTCTTGTCAAGCACTAGCGGGATCTCGTCTCTAATTTGTTTTCTTCTGAGAATATTGCACATCTCTTTGGAAGGTCTATGTACCTTACAAGCCCACCATTCATTAAAATAAATTTGAAGATTTTTTCTTTTGATGTCCTCCTCGTATCTTAATCTTCCTCTAATGTTTTGGAGTCCCTTCTGAGATTGAATCTTCCCTTTATTAACTTCTTCTTCGAGTCGCCAGAGCCACGGTATAGGTTTTCTCTATGTCTTTGGTGGATGATTTTGAGAACCTTTGTGGTCCTTATCAAGATCTGACGAGACGTTTCCATAGTGTTTCTCCAACACTTGGCTCGAGAGGTGCAGACGACGAAGGCCTCAAGCCAAGCATTCGTGATTTCTTTCTGGGGAGGGGAATGAGAAGACAAACCGACTAGTGTGAAACCAAAGTGCCTTGCAACTTTTACATAGACGGGGGAAGGTGAGCACCATTGGGTAATGGTCTGAGACAATGAGCTCAATTCTTTGGGTTAGGGTGGGAGGGCCCCATTTATGGATGAAATTCTATGAAACATAGCATTTGTCGAGTCTCGTTTTCCTCAAGTCCTTACCCAATTGAAGATTGGACCAAGAAAAACCATTTGAGTCGTTGATGCAACCCTTGTTGTTCCACCTATCAAAAGGGTCTTCCACCATATTGAAGTCACTCCAAATCATGACATTATGAGAAAACAAGTAGAAGGAGGACCAAGTATTGATTCTCGTAGTATCCTCATTTGGAGCATACATAGAGATCAGGGAGAATTGAAAGGGGTTGTTGAATGTAACCGCCATCCACCTATGATTTCTATCTTCATTGGTGTCGTCAAGCTTATTAGCCCAGAAGTGATTGATACTAGTGAAAGTTCCACCAGAACCACGTTGATCGGTTATGGAAAACCACACATGCGACTGAGGGACGCCCTTAAGTCTTTTTTGAAGGTCTTCTCCTTAAATTTTAATCTCCTGAAGACAAATGAAATCCGGGTTTAAGCTTATGTCATGGAGCCATTGACCAATAATGGTGGATCTTGTGGGGTCAGTTAGCCCCCTAGTGTTTAGTGAAGCCATGATCATTTTCTTGCACTTCCCTCGTTCTGAGGGTGGGACTTCTCTTTTTTCCTCTTGGAGTCTTCTTTCTTTCTTGAGGGGGGGTGGTCCTGACCATGCACCTTTGGTTTAAGGGGGCTTTTCCAAGGCATACCTACCAACGATTTCCCCTTGCAGGAAGCCTCCTCTAGGGGAGATGGAGAGGTTGTTTCTGGTATTGTTGTTCCTATGATGGAACTTTCACTGTCCATATTGTCCTCATTACTTGTGGTGAATCCTTCTTCTTTGCTAGTTACGTAGTCCTCTCGGTTGACCTCATTAGGAGGGGGGGGCACTCCAAGGGTAAGTTACTTGTGCCCGCAAAGTCCCGGGTCCCTCCCGGATAATCCAGCTCATTAAACTCCTTCTCGAGGTTGCATTATAATTTATTGAGTGACTTTCCTGGTGTGCGGGTCTTCTATGAAAATCTCCTTGGGCTTGAGCTTCTTCTAGGGCTAGCTTTCCTTCTTCTTCTAGCCTCTATAAACCCTTTTGAGTAAGTTTTTGGGATTTTGTCACGAGAAGCGGATCAGACGTGACAACGAGATTAGCTAGATGGTCATCAAATTAACATTGCAATGGCACCATAATCAATTACTAGATTAGCACTGTAATCGATCACCAGATTGGCACCATAATCGATCATTGGATTGGCACTCTATGCTCGATTGTGGCAGGCTTGCCCAAAGTGGCATCGGAATAATGAGCAACAGGTGTCGAATAATGAGCATGCTATGAATTGATGCTTAGTGTAATTATGCCAAAGGCGACCATCATCTGGACATGCAGATGGTGAACAAAATGGTGCACAAAGGTTGCACCACAGGTTATGGAGCCCACGCATGCATGTGATCATCTATGCCACAATGGGTAGTCACCAAAGCACCAACGTAAGTGGAAAGACATAAGTGTGCATCGTTGAAGCATTTTGCAAAGGTCCTCATGGTCTTTCCTATGAAGCGAACATGAAGAGACTCCAAGAATCATACCTGGAGGGTCCACGAATGCACAGATGGCAGAAGCGCAGTGCCTTCCTCAGATGCTCCAATCGGTAGAGCCAATGGGGGAGTACATCCAGACGATGCCAGTGTTACAAAGAGGAATGCATGTTCCACTTTGTACAGGGGAAAGGATGCGCCATGGCTGCATGCATATGAAGAAGATGACAATCATATACAAAGCAATTAAGGAGGGAGAGAAGAAGCCATACCCGACAGAATAGGAGTCATATATTTATACACATGTTCCTGCCCATTCGTATGGGACTTTTGCCTTTTCATTGCACCCCTTAGCCAACCCTTCACTTAAACCTTAATAAAACCTTAAACTGCCAATGCGTACATGCCACTCTAATAGTCGCGACTCCCTTTTTTAATATAGAGGAATGGTGAGAATAGTAGAATTTAGGGTTGAACCCTCCTCACACTTTATATACTTGTTGTCGGAAGTTTTATTTTCTTCATTGTTCTTGATTTCATCTGTTGATCTAGATTCATCCTTGACTTCATTGACAACTTTGTCCTCCTCAATTGTATTTTTGTTCTCGTTATCACATTTTTGTTTAATAATTTCATATTTGTTCTCATTAATAGATTTTGGTTCCGTAATAGTAATTCTCATTACATGAAAAAAAACTCTTCCAACATCAATCCCCTAAGGTTTCTATGTTGATCTTGGATGTTAAAAACTTAAGATCACTTTAGTCAAGAGCTTATTGAATACTATCTCTAACGGGCCTAAGGAAATCATGTACCTCTTGTCGTGAAGTTTCTAAAACCAAAAAAGTAACTTGTAAAGTAATAGAATCAAATTTTAAATTAGACTTCATCATTTAACAAGGGCTTTGTTCTCCTTTTTATGGATTTGGGATGAGCCTTACCACCAACTCCAAGTTTTTGCGAACTCCTGATCAGACTCACCAGAATGCCAAGGAAAGTTTCACATCATGTTCAATGTCCTAAAGCTGCATAGGCAGGCAGATAAACTCCAAGTGCAAGTGTTCCTAATGTCGACATATGTGGGGTGCTTTAGGCAATACTATGTGAATCACGTTTACGCTTGGTAGACAAAAGTCTAACACTTGGAAGAAAAATATTAGCAATAAAGATTAATTTGAATCAATTGCACATGGTAAAAGCATGGAAAGATCAGGTTTTATTGTTGGTGCAATAGAAACCAAGCCCACATACTTGGTTTATTGGCATAACCCATATGAGACCTTATATGATCAACCTCTCGTAAAATTCCTTCACATTTACCTTTGTAAAAGTGTTCTACAACCACGTAGAGTTAGGAAGCTTTAAATCACAATTCATTTGGCAGTTGATTGATGAGAGAATATATCTTTTACTTTAGGATTCATTTTGAGGTAACTTTTTGAATTTGAACTCAAACATTGGCTCCAAACACAACTATAAAAAGAGGATGAAATGAGCCGCGTGATATCTGGACTCCATAAGATCATTGTGAAGGGGATCTATTGTGAATTGAGATCTCATCTCATAGGTCATTCACATCTCACACATTCAGCAATATATGATTGCCAATGACATTGTATTTGTATAGGATTTATTACATATATTATCATTACATTCTCATTTTACTTCTATCCTATGACTACATCAAACAATGACCTTCTAAGAGCTTGTTCACAGTGTATAATTGATCATTTGCAATGATTTAAAGCATGATAGATTTAGCATACTTTCTAGTATATGCCTACAAAGTCTCATTATCGTTGCCTCTGAGGATCATGAGATATTAACACATCTTTACTCTCTAGTCTCTTGCCTAATGCACCTTGAAAATGTCGGGAATGTTCTGTGAATTGCTAAACATCATTCTCACTATGTAGTCCAACATTTTTTATGAAATCACTCATGATTGGTAGCTATTTAAGCTAATTATATTTTCGAAAAAGGAACTAAGCTAATTGCTGCTCTGCTCACAACACTCTTCAAAACATTCAATAAGTGTAGAGACAAGAATAGCAAGTTTTTAATCTTGGATCATTTTTCTACATATGTGTTTTGATCCATTGATTAGTGGATCATATTCCAAACATCATATAGGATTATTTATGATCATTAGCTAGGTAAAGAGGCCACTATACTCTCCAGCAATCATTCTTGGTAGGTGTGAAGCAAGATCAAGCAACACCACTTCGTCTCTGAAGATTATCCACCATCTCCTCCAACAGTGGTATCAAAGCAACAACAAGCAAGATGGGAGATGGATTTCCATCCTTCATTGACAAAAAGGACATAAAAAACTACTCAGCATGATCATTAAGGATGCAAGCGTACCTTCAAGGTAGAGTTCTATATGGATACATCTTAGAAGATGAAGAAATGCTAACATTTAGAAGCAAGCATCAACCCACTAGGGAAGAGCAAGAAAGGTTGACCACATGGTGTGCAAAGGATGCTCTTTCCATGTCTTATCTACTAAACTCAATATCTGATTTCTTATTGCCTCACATTAGGAATTGCAAGACTTGGGAATTACTCTCATCATATTTCTCCCCCCGGCTTTCTCCAAGGCTTACGACTAAGGCACCTGCCAGGAGACTTGGGAATTACTCTCATCATATTTCTCCCCCCGGCTTTCTCCAAGGCTTACGACTAAGGCGGCGACCAAGGCATAGACCAAGGCATAGACCTTGGCATACCTTGTCATCCGAGTCACCGAAGTCACCGTTGGCGCCGTTGGCTGCGCGCGAGGGAGGACCTCAACGATCAAGGAATATAGAGGTTCCCGGTACTTCCCGGGAGGTCACCCATCCCAGTACTGTTCCCCCCAGAGCTCGCTTAACCGTGGCAATCTCTTGCCACTAAGCTACACTCTTGTGGTGTTTGAAGAAGGGGAAAGACTAAGGTTGACATTACCTTGAACAAGTTTTGGTCCCTCAAAGCTTCATTTTTGTTTTAAAGCCTATTTCTGAAGCAATTTTGGGGTGTTTTTGGAGCCATTTCGGAGTACTTTCACACGTAGTTCTCTTCACACAGGTCCAAGAACATCAAGAAGAGTGTTCCTTGTACTTCTCAGACAATAAATATCAACCTTTGGGGCTGTATTTTCAGACACACTCGTAAAACTACAGGTTTCTCGAGGGGTTTTCAGTTTTGGTGGGAGCAATCGCTGCAAATTTATGCAGGTTTTTTAAAGCCTAAAACATCAGAGGTGACAGACACTTGCAGGTGTTATTGGCTAGTTTTTGGGCTGTGTATTCAGCCTTTCAGTGTCATTTTACTGCATATATTGAGCACATACACACCATGTACGCTTCTGTGGATACCGCTTATGTACGTCCATGTGGGCATTGATATGGTGGTTACGTTCTTTGCATAAAGCCTTTTACGTTTGATAAAGAGGGTCGTGGTGAGGTTTTCTTAACTGGGAGACACCCAGATGTCGGGATCTCTTCGGTGATGCAGGTGGAAGACTTACCCAGCCTCGCCATAGGAGATGTATGATAGTTGTTCATAGGTGCTCGATAAGCCTAGTTGGCTTCTATTGGGTAACTGATTATATGCAGTGGAGTCAGTGATTCACTATGCAGGTAGACATGTCAGTACTTGCAGTTTTATGATACTTTGACACTGGTCATATGCTAATATTGCAGAGGATACTCTGGCAAAATTTTTCCAGATTTCTGGTTTAGTCAACTATATAGTGGTCGATTTACTCCTTGATACACTTATTTGTTGGTGTTTGGACTCTTCTAGCTCCATTATCATTCTATTCAGTTCTCTACGATCATGGCATCAGAGGTCTCAGGCACATCCGGTGGATCAGGGTCTAGTGCTAGCGTTCCAAGGAGGAGCTATAACTTGCAGGGCAAAGACCATTTTGAGATCCGAAAATTTGATGGCACAAACTTTGCTCTATGGAAGAATCAGATTAAAGATGTGCTGATTCAAAGAAGGCAATGGAAGCCACTAAATGGGATTTCAAAGAAGCCTGCTGACATGGATGAAGATGATTGGGATGAGTTAGATGAAATGGCCAGGTCTACCATTCGCTTGCACCTAGCAGATAATGTTTACTTTACAGTATTAGACTGTGAAAGTGCAGAGGAGCTTTGGAAGAAGTTATGCAATACATATGAAAAAGAGACGGCATCAAATAAAGTATATCTGATGAGAAAATTATACGACCTTCGTATGAAGGACACAGATAGTGTTGCTGCTCATCTAAATGAGTTTGATGCCATATTCTCCCAGTTACAGGCTCAGAAAATGGATATGGACAATGAAATGAAAGCAGTATTGCTGTTATGCACCCTGCCATCATCATGGGATACATTTTGCACAGCTATTAGCAATAGTGCACCAGGTGGTAAACTCGTCTATGATGACATATGTGGAGCACTCTTGAGTGAGGAGATTCGTAGAAAATCTATGGTTGGCACTCAGAGTGGAGATGCATATAATGTTCGTGATTCTTACCAAGGAAAGAATCAACAACGTGGCAGGAGCAAGAACAAGGAAAAGAATGGTCAACGGAATAAGAGCAGAAGTAAATCAAGGAAGATGGATATTGAATGCCATTATTGTCATAAGAAAGGACACATGAAGAAAGACTGTTATGCATTAAAGAATGCTAAAGGTAAAGGACAGAATGTTGATGGGCATGTTAAACAGTTACCTGCACCATCTACTTCGACTGTGAAGATTGAAGAAATGAATGCTATTTCTGATGATGCTGATGTGTTGACACTTGATAGTACTGTGCCATCTGAGGCACTTATGGCTGATTCTCTTTCCCACACCTGGCTGCTAGATTCTGGTGCTTCTTTCCATGTGACACCACATAGAGAATGGTTCTCTAATTATGCAGCAAAGTCTCTTGGTACCGTCAGACTTGGTGACTCTTACCAGTGTGATGTTGTGGGGATTGGAGATGTGGTTGTGCAGTTCATTGACGGTTCAAAATTTACTATGCATAATGTACGCCATGTACCTCAGTTATCACGCAGTTTGATGTCAGTTGGTCAACTTGATGACCTTGGTTACAAGGTGGTCTTCTATGCTCAGTCCTTTCGTATATCAAAGGGCAATATGGTTATTGCAAAAGGAAGGAAAGTTGGCTCACTTTACCCTTTATTTGTATCACAGAAAGAACACTTGTTAGCTGTTACTGAACAGCCTATGGCTTGTATTTGGCATGGTCGTTTGGGCCATATATCTCGTAGTGGAATGGAAAATCTTTCTCGTTCTGGCTACTTACCTGTGTTATCTTTCTCTGATTTTTCATTTTGTGAGCATTGTCAATATGGAAAGCAAACCAGAAATGTGCATAAAACGCACATTGACTCTTCAATTCAGCCTTTAGATCTTGTTCATACAGATATTACGTTCAGATAATGGGGGTGAGTATACCTCACATGAATTCAGCTTTTTCTGTCAGTGTAGAGGGATTCGTAGAGAGTTTACAGCTCCTTATACCCCAGTACAGAATGGTGTAGCTGAGAGGATGAATAGAACTATTCAAGATAGAGTAGTCTCTATGTTGCATCATGCAAACCTCTCACAAGGTTTTTGGGCAGAAGCAGTATTGACTGCAGTTCATGTGATTAACCTTTCACCTAGTACTGCCAAAGGTCTGAAAGTGGCACAAGAGTTATGGACAGGGAAACCACCATATTATGATCATCTTCGAGTTTTTGGGTGTGAAGCATATGTTCATATACCCAAGAATCTTAGACAGAAGTTGGACCATAAGTCAAAGAAATGCATTTTTCTTGGATATGGTCGAGAAGGACAATTTGGATATCGCTTATGGGATCCTGATACACGGTCAGTGATCAGAAGTAGTGATGTCATTTTTAATGAGTCTAAGATGCATAAACAACCGATTAAGGAGGTTGAAGTGAGAAGAGTGGTGTTTGAGGATACTAGTCCTCCGGTTAGCATGCATAAAAATGCTGCACATAGGGATGTTCAAGAGAATGTCCATTCAGATCAGTCTGCACATGTTCCTGTTCAGCAACCATTGAGACGTTCTGCACGTGTCTCATATCCACCTGATAGATATGTTCCAGGTTTGGATTTTGTTATGCTAACAGATGCCGGTGAGCCCTCTTGCTACAAAGAGGCTATGCAGACAGAGGATCATGTCAAGTGGGAGCGTGCCATGAAGAGTGAGTTGGATTCCATTCACAAGAATGGTACTTGGGACTTAGTACCTTTGCCAAAGGGCAGGAACGCTTTACCATGTAAATGGGTATATAAGCTGAAATTCACATCAGATAGTGCTTCTCCAAAATATAAAGCACGACTTGTTGCAAAGGGTTTTAAGCAACAACATGGTGTTGATTTTGAGGAAATCTTCTCTCCAGTGGTCAAGATGACTACTTTGCGCATGTTGCTTGGATTCGTTGCAATGGAGGACTTAGAGCTAGTCCAAATGGATGTGAAAACAGCTTTCTTGCATGGAGACCTTACAGATGAGATCTATATGGAACAACCAGAGGGTTATGTAGTTCCTGGCAAGGAAAGTCTAGTTTGTAAGCTCAAGAAGAGCTTGTATGGACTTACACAGTCTCCTAGACAATGGTACCAAAAGTTTGATGCTTTTATGAAGTCCCAAGGCTATTCTCGGAGCAATGAGGATCATTGTCTCTAGACAAAGAGATGTTCTGATGGCAGCTTGATATGCTTGATACTTTACGTCGATGATATGTTGATTGCTGGGAAGTCCTCTTATGATTTGTCAATTCTAAAAAAGAAGTTGAGTCAGACATTTGATATGAAGGATTTGGGGGATGCCAAACATATTCTTGGCATGCGCATTACTCATAATAGGAGTAAAAGATGCATATACTTGTCTCAAAGTGAGTACATATCCAAAGTACTTCATCGATTCAATATGCAGGGTGGAAAGGCATTGAGTACACCTTTACCCACATATGTGAGATTGAGCAAGGATGACTGCCCCAAATCAGATGAGGAAAAGGAATTCATGACCAAAATTCCCTATCAGTCTGCTGTTGGTAGTCTCATGTATGCTATGGTAGCTACGAGACCAGACATTGCATTTGCAGTGGGAGTTGTGAGCAGATATATGTCTAATCCTGGCAAGAAACATTGGGAAGCGGTCAAAATGATTTTGAGATATCTGAGTGGCACTAAGGACAAGTGTCTATGCTTAGGTAGAGGGAAAGCATCCATTATTGGTTACACAGATTCTGACTATGCTGGTTGTGTAGACAATCGTAAGTCTACATCAGGGTACATTTTTCATTTTGCTGGAGGTGCTATCTCTTGGAGATCTCGTCTTCAAGAATGTACAGCTGTTTCCACCACAGAAGCAGAGTATGTTGCAGCAAGTGAGGCATGTAAGGAAGCATTGTGGCTTTCTCGTCTTGCTTGCGATATGGGTTTGCCTCAGCATGTACCTCACTTGCTCAGTGATAGTTAGAGTGCCATTGCTTTGGCTAAGAATCCGGTCTATCATGCAAAGACCAAGCACATTGAGGTGAGGTATCACTTCATTAGAGATTGCTTAGCCACTGAGAGCATTATTCTTGAGAAGGTTCACACTCGAGATAATGCTGAAGATGCTTTGACTAAAGCTCTACCACAGGATAGCTTTCGACACTGTTGTCACTTGATGGGGGTTACTTGATTCTTGATCTTACACAGTCACTTGTATACTGTGTAACATGCCCATCAGGTGGGAGGTATAGTTTGTATACTTACACTCAGGTATTCTTTATCATTCTTTCTTTTTTCTCCCATAGTTACTCTGGCCATATTGGCCTTTAGTGGGAGATTGTTACCGTTAGTGTCCATGTGAAAGGCCAAATGGCCACCGGACACTTCTTTGTATATGTTCTTTAATAAAACATATAGTGGCCTGGTCAGTCACAGACTGTAAGTTCGACCGCATTTGTAAGACCTAAGAAGTCTGTCTTCGTGCTCCCTGTATACTGCGTTTTCTGCGTATTGTATAGCCTCTGTGCGGAGTACTGTGTGTGGCGTCAGGAGTTCGTTTTTCTACTCCGAGCATATCGTCGTGGAGCTCTCGAGAAGGAGAGTGCAGTGTGGTGCATCGCCATCCAAATACTTCACTTCACTGATGAGACAAAGCTCAACAAGAATGGCAAAAACTCTAGAGGTAATCAATCTTTTGACCTTTATACAAATAAGAATAAAAGTAAGGATAAAGGTAAAAGCAAGAAGAATGAAGATGAGGCTAGTACCTCTTAAGCTAACTACACAGGTAGAGGAAGAGGTGTTAGAGGAAGGGGCAGAGGAGGAAAACAAGGCAGGGTGAGATCCTGCAACAATCCACCTTGCAACATTTGTGGTCTTACGAACCATATCATAGAAGATTGCTTCAAGAACACAAGAAATCAAAGGGGAAGAGGCTTGGATTTAAGTAGCTATGGCCAATCCAGAGGTAGTTACAACAATGGAGGAAGCACCTATAATCATAACTACAATCAAGGCTACAATGACAACAATTATCAAGAAGGTTTTAGAGGAAGAAAAGATTATAACAACTACATAGAAGACCAAAAAGGATTCTCTACTCATCATGAATATGACATCCAAGCAAGGTAAAGATGATAAGCATCTTTTCTATATTGATCCATGTTGTTCCAATCATGCCGCTAGAAATGTAGCCTTATTATCTAATCTTGAAGAACCCAAAGGGAAGCATGAAGTACAAACAGGTGATGACACTAAAAACTCACTCAATCAAGAAAATTTGAAATGTCAAGACATCTGATGGTAACATGAACCTCTTGAGTAAGGTTTTGTATGTACCAACTATAACCAAAAACCTAATTAGTATTGGATAGATTGTTGAGAAAGGCTTACAGGTCAAATTCACTAAGCATGGAGCATATGTGGAAGACCCTCAACAAGGCTTCAAAAGGATTGTTCAAGGTGAGAAGTCTAGTAGATTATTTACATTTGAGATTGAAGACACCAAGAACATAGCATTATTCAATTATAAAGATCAAGCCCTATCTAAGCTAGAAATATGGCATAAAAGGCTAGGACACATAGGAGAAAGAACACTAAAGCAAATATGTAGGGATCAGAGTGTGCTTGGCATTCCCAATGTGACCAAGCAACACATGATATACAAATGTGGAGCATGCCAATTCGACAAAGCTCATAGGCGATGATTCAAGAGAAAGGGGTACATGTACGAAGACTACTTGGAGCTTGTACACACTGATGTGTGGGGTCCTAGCAAGGATCCATCAATCTCAGGTTCAAGGTACTATGTATCATTTATAGATGATTACAGTGGATGGAAAATCCTTTATTTCATGAAGCACAAGGATGAAGTATTTACATGTTTCAAAAAGTATTTGGCACTAGTTGAAAACCAAATTGGTAGAAGCTTGAAGAAGATTTGATCTGATGGAGGTTGTGAGTACTTTTTAGATAAATTTGACTCATTCTTACAAGACAGAGGCATAAAGAGGGAATTAATAAAAAGATATACTCCTCAATTGAATGGAGTAGTAGAGAGAAGGAACATGTTAATAGTTGAGGCTGCTAGGTCAATGGTAAATGAGAAGAAGCTACCTAATTACCTATGGGAAGAGGCTGTTTTCACAGCCACCTATTTGATTAAAAGGCTCGCATCTAAATCCTTGGATGGAATGATACCCTATGAAGCATGGAATTTCAAGAGACCCTCTTTGGACCATTGCAAGATATTTGGGTGCATTGCTTATGCACACATTCCCTCATAGATTAGAGGGAAGCTTGACCCTACAGCTAAAAAATGTATATTCATTGGGTATGATCAAAACCAGAAGGGCTATAGGCTATACAATCCCACTAACAAAGCATTTATAGTTAGTAGAAATGTAGTGTTTGATGAAAACAATTCATGGTTTGAAGATTATTGCAGGAAGATTAGGTTACTTATGATTTGGAAAATGAGTTTCCAACTCTCACTTAAGAAGATCAACAATTAACAAAAGGTATCAACTCAAAGGATGAAGAACAAATGGATTTCAAGTCATGGAAGTCAAGAGGAAAGACCAAGCTAAAGCAATTGGAAGACATTTTTGAGTCCTCCAACCAAGCACTCAGGAGATCTCAAAGGGAAAGCAAAAAGCCCATAAGGTATGGCTATGGTACATAGAGAAGCAAAATATAGAGGTTTGACAAATGCAACTCAAGAAGCTATGTGGGTCAAACAACTCTATGCAGATTTTGGATTACACTCTTACACTCCAATAATCTTTGGAGACAACACTAGTTCACTTGATTTGGCTACTAATCCTGTATATCATGCAAGGACTAAGCACATTGAAGTGCACTATCATTATGTAAGGGAGAAATTTCTTAGCAAGGATATTCAAGTATCCTATGTATCAACTCATTTACAATGTGTAGATATACTCACAAAGTCTTTGGATGGAATCAAGATGAACACATTCAAATTGATGATTGGTTTGCAAGAAATCAAGCAGGAATGAAGACCAAGCATGTTAGGCTTGAAGGGGAGATGTTGGTGCAATAGAAACTAAGCCCACATACTTGGTTTATTGGCATAACCCATATGAGACCCTATATGATCAACGTCTTGCAAAAGTCCTTCAGATTTACCTTTGTAAAAGCGTTCTACAACCACGTGGAGCTAGGAAGCGTTAGATCACGATTCATTTGGTAGTTGATTGATGAGAGAATATATCCTATACTTTAGCATTCACTTTTAGCTAGAATTTTTGAATTTGAATTCAAACATTGGCTCCAAACACAACTATAAAAAGAGGATGAAATGACCCACAGGATATCTTGACTCCATGTGATCATTGTAAAGGGGATCTATTGTGAATTGAGAGCTCATCTCATAGCTCATTCACCTCTCACACATTGAGCAATATATGATGGCCAATGACATTGTATTTGTATAGGATTTAATACACATATTATCATTACATTCTCATTTCACTTCTTTGCTATGACTACATCAAAACAATGACTTTCTAAGAGCTTGTTCTCAGTGTATGATTGATCATTTGCAATGATTTAAAGTGTGATAGATTCATCATACTTTCTAGTAGTATATGACTACAAAGTTTCATTATGATTGCCTCTCAGGATCATGAGATATTAACACATCTTTACTCTCTGGTATGTTGCCTAATGCACCACAAAAATGTTGGGAAGGTTCTGTGAATTGCTAAACATCATTCTCAGTGTAAGCTAATTAGATTTCCCTAAAAGGAATTTAGCTAATTGTTGTTGTGTTCAGAGCACTATTCAAAACATTGAACATGTGTAGAGACAACAATAACAAGTTTTTAATCTTTGATCATTTTCCTACCTATGTGTCTTGATCCATTGATTAGTGGATCATATTCCAAACATCATATATGATTATTTATGATCATTAGCTAGCTAAAGAGGCCCACTATACTCTCCAACAATCATTCTTGGCAGGTGTGAAGCAGGATCAAGTAAGACCAGTTCATATCCAAAGATTATCCACCATCTCTTGCAACATTTATTTGCAAGAATGGAATGACATTAGGGTTTGCATATTCAATTACGTTCATATGTACATCCATTCTTACAATCAGTTGGAAACAATATAACTTCGATCAATGAATAAGAGTTGAAAATTAGACCTTCTTCAAATGTAAAATTTTACATCTTCAACCATTTAAACTTTTTAGATTTAAATGTAGCCTTCAATTGAACATATAAAAAATTCAATTTATTAATCAAAGAATCCTTTTGCTCAGGGAAAAACGTAGCAACAGGTTCGAAGATTTTCTGGGCAACACTCACATGATGGCTTCACGATAGACTCAAACGCAACAGACTCGATCGCGATGGATCATTTTCTGTGGCTTACCTTTCGGTCGGCATATATCGCGGGCAGCCGTCTATCACAGATTTGTCTCTCCATCACGTGCTTTCAGGCCCGCTCATCTATCGTGGGACTTGCGTCTATCGTGGAGTGCTCCTTCTATCGCATGCTTGTGGCGGCACTCGCGTCTATCGTGGGTTCGTGTGCATCGCGAGGGACTCTTGGATTTTTTTTTTAATGTAAAGGAAGTTCGGCAATAGCCTACTCTCACGGACTTGAATTAAATAAAAAAATGTACAAGAGAAGGGGATTAGTGCCCACGGGACCCCTCAAATCCCACAAAGCAGGGGAAGCTTTTACAGAGCTTAGATGGCATTACAAAGAAGGTTAATCACCCTCTCATCACCCTCATGTGGGGCCCGCTTGGGTTTAAGCTTGTTATTGATCAAAAGGAGAACTTGATGATGCCTGAAGGGGGGGGGGGATTTCTTATAGTTAACGATTCTTTTGCCAAGGAGGAACAACGATTTCTCAATTGACCACTCTTTGGGGGAGTCACCGAAGTTGAGAGCACATCTTTCCCGCCAGATTTTCCATAGGACCTCCCCTCTGATGGCGTTCCAGAGAGTCGTAGAGCAGCCGATCGCTTCTCCCAGCAGGGCTTGCTTCCAACTGAGATGTTTCTGAAGTCTAATTTTCTTTCCAACTGTCTGCCAGAGTCTGTTGGAGTTTGGGCAGGTAAAGAAAATGTGTGAAACATCTTCGAAAGACCAGTAGTAGCGTTTGCAAAAGGGAGGAATCCCACAAAATTTGCTAGCCTTAAGGTTGGTCCAGATTCCATGATGAAGAATGTGCCATAAGAGGACATACTTTTTGATTTCTATGAGGGGGTGCTAGATAGCCATGAACTTCATGTCCCACCGTAGTCGCGTCCAAGACAGGCACCACTTCTTGTTGAGGTTAACCTGATAGTCAATCGTTTCTTTGATGTTCGGGATTTTTGATAAGCTTTTCCCATTGTGCCATTTGAGACCAAGCGAGCTCGCCGTGTCGTGACCCATGAGAAGGCGAACTTTGTGGCGGTCCCAGGCGAGACATCTGCTTTGCAAAGTGTTCCATTCTTTGTACGAAATGTTGACGCTAGGGTCAATATCCTCAAAGTTGATCCATCGGTTAGTGTCTTGTTTCCAGAGAAATTTCCAATTTTTGAAGCCTTTGTTCCATAACTTCTTGGCATTTTGAATGTTCCAAGATTCCACACTCCGGATGCCATGGATCGGAAACCAGATAGAGTCGTTTTGTCTGATACCAGTAGCCCACCTCCACTCTTCACTTATTCTCGTGTAGCTTTTGACTTTATTCCGACCCTTCCATAAGGAGCACACAAGATTTGAGCCTTTCAAGAAGACAGGGACCGGGGAAAACAACAAGGTCAAGATGTCAAGATTCTTCCAGTTTGGGAAACCCATGAGAGCCAACTCATTCTTGTTTCTGAAGATCAACTTCGCCCACGAGGCCTCCCCGTTGCACCAAGCCTTAATCATCCATTTGGCCGCCAGTTTGTTAGCCATGCACCCAATGTCGAGGATACCAAGGCCCCCACTATCTCTATGGCTGGTGCAAATGGACCACTTGATTTTGGGCACCCCCCTCCTATTGTGGTCGCCCGTCCAAAGGAAGTTTCTACAAATACTATCCATTTTGGATAGATCTTGCTCTTTTGGTCTCCAAAAAGAAAGGAAATAAATGGTAGATGATAAGAGGAACGTGTTGATAACCATAGCATGGCCAACTAGATTGATTTGCATACCTCTCCGATAGTTAAGCTTGTTTTCGAGTTTGGCCAGCACACAGTTCCACCGCTGTTCCATAGAGACACCAAACCCCAAGGGAATCCCAAGAAGCCGAAAACTTTGGCCATGCGGAAGGATTTGACAGCCAGGATCAATGGGAAGGTCGGCTGTGACCCAACAATAGCTCTGAAGGCGGTCTTAGAGTGGTTGATTGTGGATCCAGAGGCTTTACAAAAAGTATCCAAACACCTCCAGAACGTCTCTAGGCTAGTACTATCGTTGTGAACAAACGCGTTCATATCATCGGCAAAAAGTCTCATGGTGATCTGGCCATGGTCATGAGGCAAACTGAGGCCTTTGATATTACCAGCTTCCACCTGATGCTCCACCCGCCTGCTAAGCCCTTCCGTGGCAATACTTTCTTTTGAGACTTTCTTTTTTGTCATGAATTGAGAGGTCCGACTTGGCGCGTCTTTTGTGGCCAACCATCCATCGCTGTAGGCTGCCAATCACTAAACTTTTTTTTTTTAATTTTGATTTTGGTTCTTCGAGGGTTGAAAGGGCTGACGCTTTTTGGTTTTTTCATGTGGGCTGATAGGTTTATTTGTGTTTTAGGTTCTTGGAGAGTTAAGTGTCTTACCTTCTTAGTCTTTTTTTTTTCATTGTTAGCCATTCATTTTGAAATGAAGGGCCAAAGCACTTGCGTTCACCTTGAATATTTGCACTAAAGTTTGAGGTGGAAATATTTATTATTTCAACTCATTCCTTTTATTGCCAAGCTGGCCTTTGTGTTTTGGTCTCGCCTTTGGAGATGTAAAAGGCCGAAACCTAAAGGAGTTATCTCTGGGATAGCAGCAGTTTATCTCTAAAGCGCCATTCGAGGTTCCTATCATGGCTACAACAGCCCCTCCCTCGTGATAAACAACAGGGCCGCGACCTAGGAGGTGATTGGTAACTTGACCTCTATTTTGGAGGGGGGATCTTGTGACGCTCATGGGGCCTTTGATGAGGTTGAGCCTCCCTTGTTCTCTCTTAGTAGAGCTACAATTTTTTCAAAACAAGAAGAGCTCAAGAAAGTTTGCCTTATTGGACAAGTGTTTGGCCCTACACCTCACCTAAAAACTGTGCACCAATGATTCAAAAAGAGTGGTTCCCTTAGGTTAATTGTTAGCAAGTGTTAGTTGTTACAAGCTAATCATATGTTGCTAGTCTTTGAGAATTAAGATATGGCATTCCAAGCCCTCAGTGTCGGAACTTGGCAACTTGGGTGGGTGACCCTGTGCCTGTTCAGATGGTCCCCTGGTTTTATTCCCTACAAATCGAAATCTCTCTGCTACCCTCTTTGGGTCGAGCTCACAAACCTGCAGTACTTCTTGTATAACTTCATGTGGGACATCGTATCTCCGATCGCAAGCCATTGGCATCCCGGGAGGATGTTGGTGGTCTCCTCTATGAGGGTGCAAGGCACTCTTTCAACACTCGGTGGCATCCTTAAATGTGTGTTGAGGCTAACCTGAGCACGCTATAGGCGTGAAAGCAGTGATTGGTGGATTGGGTCAACCGTTGGTATTACGATGCACATAGGGTGTTTGTAGAAAACTTAGGGTGATGGAAACTCAAAGATCAATTCAAATGCAAGAGAATGGTTTAGTTACACTTTCGCATATTTTACTCGCATAGATGGCTTTAGTGAACATAGATGAAACACAAATTCTTCGATATTCATAAAAGTTTCAAAAGAGTCACAAGCGTAAACATCAATTAGATTAATTGAAAACTTTTCATATCATTCAAATTCGAAGTTCAACGATCGTTATTAACACCTTTATTATATTATTCTTCAATATTTATGGACTAATCAACCATTTTAATTATATGAACGTAACTTGTAGGTCCAGATTCTCATAAAGAGTTTAATTTTACTTAAAAGAGTTATAGTTTATACTATGAAGGTGATGCTATCCTTCACTTGGAATGACTTCCTCATTTCTTTATGCTTTACACCATAGATAATTTCTTTTCGTGAAAATTCTGCTTATTGCGCTTTGAATATACGTGCAAAGTTTCCAGTTGATACAATTATGCCATCGCTCCTACTACAAAATTATTAAATTTGTTTGTTCATTCAAAACAATGTTAATAATAATAAGCTCTCATTTCAGATTCAGAAATTAGAGAGTAATTCTTTTTTTGATTATTTACTTTCTATCTTGCTCGAGACAGGGATCAAGAAATTACTGGATTCGAAAGAATTTGTAGAAACTTTGTCTTACTTAGAGATTTGAACAGGAAGGTGTGCGCAAAACTCAATGGGCTACTTTCATAAGCCAAAAAGACCAAGGTGGTTATGTCATTCTTGACATTGAAGGAATGACCAATAAGCTAGTGGCCAAATGGTCAATTAAAGCATGGATCAACAAGCATGCCGCCAACCTGATTTTTAGAAATAAGAGCTCTCTTAGGTCCATGGGCCTTCCAGTATAGAAGGATTGATCATATCACTCTTTTGTTCTCCCCCTATTGAGTGACTCCTAGATGCTCGAGCTTAGTTTGCTCACTATGGAAGAGTTGGAACGACATGAAACAATATGTCAAGATGAATGAAGATTGGAAATGGGCAGCCGGTATTAGAAAACATTATCCGGATCTCGTTCCCTATCAAAGGTATCAGAGAGGTCGAGAAATGGAACCCCCAAAAAGCTAGGAAGCTTTGAAACAAAGGGTTCCATTCGTGGAAGCACCTCTAGAATCAAGAGACAAGCCAATGGATTAGATTTGAGGACATTGACTTGGCTAGGAGAGTGGATTATGATGATTGGTGTGTATTTGTAGATGAGACTCAATGCTGGGAATTTCTCATAAACTCAGCTCCTTATTTGGAATGAACCCCCATGCATATATGGTCTAGGATCGCACAATGGGAATAGTCTCAACAATATTCTGAGATTCATGAGGAATGTGGAATTTCATGTCACACTCAATAGGAGATAGTGTCAGAATTGGTGATGTTTCATATGGGCTTTTAACTCATAATCCCTTTGGCATCCCCTCATAAAAAAAGTGGTTCTTATGTAGAAAATCCTCGACTCGGGAATTTGAGTCATTGTTAAAGATAAAAAAATCCCTTCTTGTAAAAGTTGTCTACATGATAATGATTACTTAGGACACGTCTTGTTTTTGTGCCCTGAGTCAATGTCTTTCTGGTAGGCCCATAGAAGAATCTTGTTGTTGTTGGTGTATTTCATCCAAACCTAGTGCTTGATCATACATAAATGTAAACATTTCTTTTACACACTCTCAATGAGAGAGCCTTCATTAGGGGAAAAAATGAACCCTTGCATGGGCCTTTTAGATTAAGGAGTGATTAGGAACGGACCAATGAGAAGAGGGTAGTGAACACAGTTTAGTCCCTTAATCACATAGGCTAGGCATAGGCTTCCCTTGTTTTTGAATGGTCAAACATGGCAAAACTAGGTAGAACTAGTGGATTTCCTTTTGAGAATGGTTTTGGAAAGCTTGAATTTCATTTAGAGCTCTTTGATTTCTTCAAAGATGAAAGGCTTAGATCAAATAGCAAAAGTCAAGGACTCTTTTATTTATGACCCTTGCATTGGATTGAGAATCAATGGCTCAAATCATTGCCATGATCAGAGGAAGTGGCAAATGTCTTACACCCTTGGATCACCACTTGAATCAGACAGTGGAGTTTGAATCTTGATGGGAAAAGGCGCTTCGACTCATGGCCTTTAGATCTGGTTTTGATCCTATGCCTGATATGGCTTTCATTCAAGACAAAGTTGCCTTTTAATCAAAGCCATCCAATTGAAGGCTCCATCCAACGGCTCATGCAAAATTTTGAATTCCCATTAGCTGCGTTTTAACTATAACGTATAATTTATCTAGATCTAATGGTCACAATCTTTGCAGAGAGTGAGGAAAACTCTGTCCCAAACTCCAATGATGTCTGACACAATCTCTCTCTCTAGCTTTCCATGTGAATTAACATGAGCCATTGATTTAAACGATCTAATGGCCATGGATTACAATGCATAAGGAGTCAAATAGACATATTACTCAAAGAATATTTTATTCCACAATACCTGTTGACGCTGTTGAAAAGTTTTCCACCTTCTAGTTGACGACCAGGAAAATTAAAATATGTTTATTGGTTAATTCTAATCCCTTTATTACAATGTTTTGCTTGGAACTAATCTCTTGAACATGTTTGCAGGTTCAAAGTTATGAAATGGATATATGCTCATATTAGGGTTTACCCTAAACAGCTCATATTAATGTGTGTTTAGGTCAATGGAACATTGATTCATGGGTTTAAGACCCTAGGTTTACATTCATTCATGTGTATTTAAGTTAGGAGCATTATTTCTTTGTTAATGTTAGGGTTAAAGCTAGATTCCAAAGGGTTTCAATAGGTTTCTGATGGGTTTCAAATAAGGTTTTAAGGGTTTTTATTATGTTTTAAGGGTTAAAATAACTCGCATTTAATTAAATTAATATATAAAATGAACATTGATTTATTAAAAATTAAAATATGATTTAATTAGTTATTTTAATTATGTGTGTAAATATAAATACTAAGCTATTGATTAATTAAAATCTTAAACTAAGCTTAAATTAAATGAATAATTTAATTATGAAAATTAGGCTAATTAAATTAAAAATGATAAATTAAATGGATAATTAACTAGTGGTGTGTGTGAGTATGAATTGAAAGAATGGTTTATATAAGATGTGGAATTAAAGTGATTTAAGGAGTGGATCATAAAAGATATGCACTTAAAGTGGATAAAGTTGGTTAAAAGAAAAGTATGGTGAGAATTAGTGTAGATGAAAAGAGAGGAGTAGAAAAGTTGTGTGGTTAAAGTAGTTAAAGCTAAATGAAAAGAGTGGTGAAAGTTAATGGGTAAAAGTGTGGCTGAGGAATTAAAGCAAAACCTAACGGAGTGGTAAGCTCATGACTTGTATATGTATTTATATGTGTGAAGAGCTTTGTTATTTCCTAATGTTTTTTTTTTGCAAGTATTCTATCTCTTCTCTGACTATATGATAATGTTTGAATCTCATAAATGTTATGATCATAATTCTCTGCACACTGCTGGTCGTTGCCTTTGTTTGCACATTTTTGGACTTATTGAAAAGTCGTTTTCTGCACTGCACAATAGATGTATGGCTTCTTCTATAACTCTTGCATACTTTATGGATGTTTTTTGATTGGCGGAAATCGCACATGCAATAATAGAGAGAGCTTTCTTAGGAGACTCCATCGGCTCTAAAGCTACTCAATTGAAGGAATCCTTAGGAGGGCACTCATTAGTCACGTCCACAGGCACAAATATTTCTTGCCTTTGAATGAGCAATATTCTTCTGCTTTGCCACGACGACGAGGAAGGGAAAGTTGAGAAGAGGTGAGTCATGGCCTTCTTGAGACGTTCTCGATCCTTATTTTGTTCAATGTTCAGCATCACTTCTGCACAACCTTTGCCCGATCAATTTACTGGACCGATCCGGCATTTCGGTTCTACAACTCATGGTTCAGTCATTCGAGCAACCCTCTTTCCAGGAGACGGTATTGGACCTGAGATATCTACATAAGTAAAATAGGTTTTTGATGCTGCAGGTGTGCCTATTGAGTGGGAGGAGGGTCTCCCATCCCTCGCCGACCTTATCTCCCTTTCCTAGTGCCTCATCTCTCCGCAGCTTGCTTTTGCCTTCAGTATTCCTTCCCCTTCTCTGTCCTCTCCATCGGTTAATGATGTATCTCTTGCATCTCAGGCTATCATCTCCTCTCTTTGTGGCATCGATCCCACAGGAGCTTCAAAGGATCACAACGTTGGCCTTTTTGCGCCAAACTCTTGTAACGTGTCTCCTTCAGATTCAGGTCATCTCCTTGTTAGCAGTTTGTGCGTAGAACAAGGCAGATGCTATGGTAGAGTTGGATCGCAATACATGGACAAAGAGGAAGGTGTATCGCCTGTGGACATGAACCACATAGGCGAAGGGGATGGATCGTATTTGCAGAAATGTGGTAAACAAAGGAGATTCTTGTCATAGTAATTTTGATCCATCCGATGTTGAAGTGGGACAAGGTATGAGTGGCCTCAATCCCGACTGACCGTCATCCGAAGTGGTAAGAGGACTAAGCAAAAATGAACTTGGCACTTCTCCTTCAGTTGTTACAGAGTTTGAGGGATGCATCAGCACTACCAGCATGCAGAATTCACAAGATTTTTCTCACGAATTTCTTGGGGCATACGAGGATCATGGACGTAGCTCTTATGATAAAGCAAACACACGTGTGACCAATGCCTCTGGGGGAAACCATGCTTCTGATTTTCAATTAGGGGCAATCCATGAGACGAATGATACCACAAAATTTACTTCAAAAAAAAAAACTTAGTCAAGATGTCTCAGCATGCACACTAAAGCGTTCACGTCTTGTGAGGAGACCAGATTTGCACAAGAGGTTTGTTGATGCAGTAACACAGCTTGGTGTCAATACCGCAGTGCCCAAAACCATAATGCATCTCATGAATGTGGAGGAGATGGACCTTGATACTCGAACAAATAGAGAGAGTTATGATCTATGATGAATATAACGACGGAACTCATTCATAATGGACATTCGCGTAGCTTCACACACAGAAGATCACTATCATACATAATATTTAGCGAAGCACATAAAACATCCAATCACCACTATATATTTAGTCTTGTGTATACGTTACTGTACATAAAGAGTGCATCAACTATATAGGTACAGAAGCTTACTATTCTATGCTATGTTGAGCTGATCAGGAACCTCCCTTCTGTGTATGGTTGTTGAGATTAGAAAATGAACTCTTTAGTTCCATGCGTTGGAAACTTCCACATTTCATGTCTAGAAGATGGAGTACGCACGATGATGAGAGAAAGAAATTATTAGTTCTAAATAATTACCATTTATCATTTAAGGATTATTCTATGCATCTACTACAAAGTAGATATCCAATTAGTAGCTAAAACCTAGTAGCTCTTTAATTTTGAAGCTCTTTGTTACTGTCTTTGGATATTTTAATTTAAAATCATCTTACTCAACTGATTGTATTAGATCTATCATAGTATAGAGTTTTAATTTTATTGATTTGATTGCATACATATGAAAATGCATATGTATGAATGCATGTGCATATTAGTGAATATGCATAAAAGAATATATTGAATATGTCCATTAGTGTATACATGATTTACATAAGAATGTATGTGCATGAGTATGTGCATGAGAGTGTGAACAAGTGTGTTAACATGAATTTGAGTGTGTGTATTAGTATGTATTAGCATGAGTGTGAACGTATGCTTTAGAGTGCATGTAAATGGTTTAATGTATGCATGAGCATATGCATGAGGATTAAATACGAATGAAAATATATGAGAATGAAATGAAAATCATAATTTGTAAGTTATACTTATGATCCTAATGTTTTTTTTTTGCAGACATTAAAAGAAGAAGTATCGAAGAGCATTACAAACAAAAGAGAAGAATTCAACAATTCAGAGATCCGTCAATCTGATATAAACCCATAGAACTTATCTTTGATTCAGCTTTTGTATAGGAATCACTAGTTTTTAGTAACCTTTTAGATAAATTACATCATTTAGAAAGATTGATTTATAGCATTGTAAACACCAATTATTGTCATTAGCATTAATTCAATTTCTATTCCCATTATCTTTATTGTCGATGTCTTCTGAACATACAATTGAATCTGAAAGTAATGCAACTTTAGAAGTCGAAGTAGAAGTAGTTAAAGACATTATTACACACGAATCTTTAATATCAGTATCTCATGATTATTGTCTAACTAGGTTTTTAGCGTTATTCTCGATTGCATCTTCTGAACCTCAAGATAGTATAGATTCATTTCCACCACCCTTAATTAGACGTACACAACCTCAACATATAGAAAACCAAGAAGACAAAATTATAAAAGAAAACATAACTGAACAAACCTTGATTCTACCTTCTCCTCAAGAAGCTATTGATAGATATAGGGCAGCCCAGCCATACGGTTCTTACAAGTATAAAGTGTTACAATTACCTATTAGATATTTCTTAGATTTTTCAGTTATTTGGAACTTCATTTACCTTAGATCTAAAGGAAAATATACATAAAACACCTAAGATTGTCTCAAACACCCTGCGTGTGCCGAGGGATTTAGCGGTTGACTGATCCACCAGCCGTGTGTTCGCAACTTCCCGACAATGCGATGAAAAGCTTGAAAAACTAAGCTGCGGAATTCACCACGTCACAAGAACTAAGCTAGAGTGATATTAGAACACCTCTATAATCATCAATAGCTTAGCAACCTTTCTAAAACTAAAAACTTTATAACTGTATTTAGTGAAATCTGAAATTCACTTTACAGAAAGCTTTGCCTTTCCTTCCGGCTTCAATTATGATTTGATTTACTTCAATCTTTACAATTCTTTGTCTGCTTACTATTAGATATTCTTTCCGTCACTTAGCTGTGTCAAAAATGCATTTTAAACTCACCGGAATATCACCGGACTGTTATTGTTTGAGAAAAAACTTTACCAGTTTTAGATGTCTTTACTGTCAAACACTGTAATGTGTGTACGAGTCCCGTTTCACAAAACTCTTTTGATCAGTTTGTAGTTGAGACTAGTAGCTTCAAGATGAGCTATCATTCATGTAAAACTTTACACAATACCGTGATATCTAACTTGTAGAAATACCGGAAAATGTGCGCTGACAAAATTGTAACTGTTAACTAACTTTCACAGTAACATTAAAATACTTCGAAATCTTCACACAAGAAGAATACACTGAAATTCTTCTACACAAACATGTGTTCTCTATTAGAGAAGATGTGTTCAGAATGGCTTGGCCTTGCTTTGCTCATAGCCATGGAAAACTCTCCTATGCTGAGTAGTTCTTCCTTACCATCTCTCTTACAGATGAATACCTGACATTTCAGGTTCTACAATTCATCTCTACATACACACTCTTGCGTCTACTACATGTGTGCTTCTAAGCTCTCCAGCTAAGCTTTCTCTCAACTCTCTTATATACATTTTTGATCCGAGATTCAACTCGTAATTTTGGAAATTCTATGTAGTATATTATAGGCGTGAATTTGTCCCTTCACTAAGCCGTTGATTTTTATGAATGCTTTGTTTCTGCTTCTCTTTGTCTTTCTTTATCCTTCATACATCTTCAGGTCTTTATGTCTAATTAGTGAGTGAATCTCCAACAGCTCCCCCTCAATCACTACTTAGCATCTTCTGATCTTTCATACATTCTTGTTTTCTTTTATTCCTGGCATTTCTTTAAATCTGCATGTCTTTACTCCATCCAAGCTCTTTGTCAAAATATCTGCAATCTGATCTTTTGTAGGAGTGGATACTATTTCAATCTCCTTCTCCATTACCTTTTCTCTCATGAAATGATATTGAATCTCTATGTGCTTTGTTCTTTCTTGCATGAAATATTGGATTTGCTGCAAGATACAAAGAACTCATATTGTCTCCATGTATGATAGGTATACCTTGATCAACTCCCAAGCTTTTGAACAAGGTCTGCATCCATATCATTTCTTTAGCTGCTTCTACAAGTCCTTATACTTAGCTTCAGTTGATGATAAAGCCACTGTATGCTGCTCCTTTGAACACCAACTGACAAGCTTATCTCCTAGGTATATCATAGACCCATGTGTTGACCTTCTGTCATCTTGACTTCCTGCCCAATCTGAGTCACTTTACGCTCTCAACTTTATATCTGATGTAAAAGGATAATATTATCCTTCCTTTATAGTTCTTTTGATATATCTAAGAACTCTTTGTCCTGCAACCCAATGTTGATTCTTCGGACAGTCCATAAACTGTAAGATAACTCCTACTACATAACTAAGATCTGGTCTTGTTAGCTTAGCATAAATCAAGCTTCCCACTAAAGATTGATACTTCCTCATATCTTTAAACTCTGCACCATCATATTTTCTGAGTTTATGATTTGCGTCAAGTGGTGTTGAGGCTTCTCTGCAATTCTCCATGTTAAACTTCTTCAGTAAGTTGAGAAGATACCTTTCTTGCGACACATATATGCCATGATCTGTATGAGTGATTTCCATTCCAAAAAAGTATGATAACTTTCCTAGATCACTAATCTTGAACTCTTTTTCAAGCAATCTCTTTACCTCCTTGATTCCTTCATCTGAGGTACCTGTGATTATAATATCATCTACATAAATACAAATGTAGATCATACCTTCATCTGTTCTCTTAATGAGTAGACTTGCATCTGCGTTTGAACTTTGGTATCCAAGATCATTGAGATACTTTACAAGTCTATAATTCCAAGCTCTTGGAGCTTGCTTCAATCCATAGAGTGCTCTTCTTAATCTGCAAACATGATTTGGGTAACTGGAACTTACAAACCCTTCAGGTTGTTCCATATAAACTTCATCTCAATATATATATCCATTTAGAAATGCATTCTTTATATCCAATTGACTTAGCGTCCATCCTTTTGATGCTGCTATAGCAATCAATGTCCTTATGGTTGACATCTTTGCCACTGGACTAAATGTCTCATCATAATCTATGCCATGCATCTGAGCATAAACTTTTACTACCAGTCTAGCTTTGTATATGGCTATTCTTCCATCTGCAAGCTTCTTAACTTTGTAAACCCATTTATTTCCAATCACTTTCTTACCATTTGGTTTTGGAACAAGTTCCCAAGTCTTGTTCTCCTCAAGTGCATTGAAATCCTCCTTCATTTCTTCTTCCCATTTTTCCTTACCTTTGGCTTCACTATAATTTTGAGGTTCTTCATCTTCCTTTATTAAGTAAGCATAGCTTTTCGGAGTCAAATACGAAGTACCATAGGAATACCTTGTCGGTTGTTTCCTTAATCTGTTTGATCTTCTTGGTTCATATTCTTCATGTGTATCTGAATACACGTCTTCATCAAATCTCGGTCCATCTTCATTTCTCATAGCGGACCCAATCCTTGGATGTACTTGCCTGCATATAATCTTCATCTCCATTTACCTACATATGTGATTTACCTTTTTCAATTCTTCTTATCTCTTCTTCATTATGCTCTTTATCTGCATACCAGCTCTTTCCTTCATCAAATGTCACATCTCTAAAAACAATAAACTATTTGGTTAAAGGACTCCATAACCTGTAACCCATCTACTTTTCATCATATTCGATGAACACATATTTTTCAGCTTTTGGTTCAAGTTTATGTCTAAGTTGTGATGGTACATAAGCATAAGCAACTGATCCAAACACTTTGCAATGACCAAGTGTTGGTTTCTTACCCCACCAAGCTTCATAAGGTGCCATTCCATTTAAAGCTGCACATGGTAATCTGTTTACAAGATGTGTGTCTGTATTTACAACCTCAGCCCAAAGATAATTTGGACAATTCTTTTCTTTTAACATTGCTCTGGCAAACTCAACCAGAGTTGGGTTTCTCCTTTCTGCTACTCCATTTTGTTGCAGTGTATACCTGAAAGTTATTTCTCTTTTGATACCTGTATTCCACAGATAATCATTGAATTCTTGAGAAAAATATTCTCCCCCTCCATCAGACCTTAGCCTTTTGAGTTTTTGTCCAGTAAGTCTTTCAGCATATGCATGAAAATGCCTGAAAGCTCCAAACACTTCTGACTTCTCTTTCAAAACATAAAGAGTTATCCATCTTGTTGCATCATCAATAAAAAGAACATAATACCTTGAGCCACTGATAGATCCTTCTTTGGTCGGTCCCCATACATCTGTATGTATGAGTTCTAGCAAACCATCATGTTTGTAACCATTTTTCTGAAATGGTAACCTTTGTGCTTTTCCCATTTGATAGGCTTCACATTTATGAATCATATGTTGATTCTTCATATTTGGTAATCCTCTTATAGATTGTTTCTCCACCATCATTTTGATTCCTTTTTCATTAAAATGTCCTAACCTCTTATGCTAGAGGTCTAACTCTGTAAATACTTCATCACAATGTGTGATTAAAGCTTGACCAACATTCCCTTGTACTTTAAGAGTAAAAGGTCTACCTTGCTTTTTACCATATACAATTTGATTGTATCCATTCTCTAGATCTTCAACAAATACTCCTTCATTTGTAAACTTGACTTGAAAACCTTTTTCTACTATCTGTCCCACGCTGATCAGATTCTTTGGGATTGTTGGAACATACAAAACATTTGTTAGTAGGTCAGCTCCATTCTTACACTTTACTTTTCCAATTGACCATACATTATGTTCTATGTTATCACCTGTTTGTACTGTATGATTCGAAATACCTCCTTCCAGTTCTGATAACAATTCTATATCTCCTGACAAATGATTTGATCAAACAGAGTCAATATAGAATACCTTGAGATCTTCATTCTCTGACACACTTATTGAATTCATCATCAATGCTGTATGATTGTCGTTCTATGTATCATTTGCATACTTGTAGTAGGTAGTGTTGTGAGATTGATTCTAGCCCCAACTTCTTGCTCCACCTCTACCATATCCGCCTCTTTGGATTTGTCTACCTCTTTGATATCTTTCGCTTCTACCTCTACTATTGTTGTTTTGATTCTGACTTGATCCTTGATAATTATGCCAGCAATCATGAGCCAAATGATTGCTTAATCCACAGATCCAACAAGTCTTCTTGTTGTTATTCTGATTTCCTCTTATTTTTTGTATTACCTCTACTTTTACTTCTGCCATTACATCTTCCTCTTGCATAATTTTCTTGAGTAGTCATCTCTTCTTCATCTTTTTCTTTTCCTTTATCACCTTTCTTCTTACTCTTTGCGTACATAGCATAACTATGTCCTTTGTCTCCATCTGTCTTCAAATCTTGCTCAAATGTTAGCAATTGTCCAAGCAATTGATTTAAATCTGCTACAAAATGATTTAATGAATGTTCAATTGAGAGTATGAAAGGTTTCCACCTTTCATCTCCTCTTAATCTTGCAAGCACTTGTGCTATTAACCTCTGGTCTTCAATATCCTTGTCAATAGATCCAAGACTGTCTGCCAAGTCCTTCATTTTAGTGACATAATCACTAATGCTTTGACTTTGCTTTTTCCTGAACATTGTAAACTTTGACCATAAGCTAGCCTTCCTAGCTTTAGTGGTGTTTTGAAAGTGATCTTCCAATGCGTTCCATATATCTTCCGCTTTTTCCAAACCTCTAATGTGTGGTAACAAATGATCTATAATGGTATTGTAGATATAAGCTCTTGCTGTTAATGCATCTTTCTTCTACCACAGCTTCAAGGCTTCTAATTCTTCTTTCTTCAGTTGACTGTCATCTCCAAAAGTAGGCTTCTTTTCTTCTCCTGTCACATATATCATTAAATCCTTACTCATAAGTAAGGCTTCCATTCGCATTACCCATGCGGGATAATTATCTCTGTCCAATTTATCAATAGAAATATGATCTGCCATAGCCGCCTTTCCTTCTGCTGCAACTTGTGCACTTAAAGGATAAAGAATAATACCTTTTGAAGTTCTTTACATATCAAGATACTTCAAAAGTAATCTTCTCATGCCTTGTGTCTTCAAATGCTTCACTTTTGAAACTTTAGTGGAAAAATTTCCAAAACTTCTCGTACCTTTGCTATCTTCTGCTCTTCAGAACCTTTTTGCTCTGATACCACTTGTTGACGCAATGAAAAGCTTGAAAAACTAAGCTACGGAATTCACCACGTCACAAGAACTAAGCTAGAGTGATATTAGAACACCTCTATAATCATCAATAGCTTAGCAACCTTTCTGAAACTAAAAACTTTATAACTGTATTTAGTGAAATCTGAAATTCACTTTACAGAAAGCTTTGCCTTTCCTTCAGGCTTCAATTCTAATTTGATTTACTTCAATCTTTACAATTCTTTGTGTGCTTACTATTAGATATTCTTTTCGTCACTTAACTGTGTCAAAACTGCATTTTAAACTCACCAGAATATCATCGGACTGTTACCGGACTGTCACCGTAATCTCACCGTAATTGCACCAGAATGTTACCGGAATCAACTGAGATTCTGTTTGTGATTACTTCAAATGATTGTAAATGAAGTAAGGAAGTAATACATGAGCTTCCTTCAGTGAATGAACTATATGTAAAGTTTGAGAAAAAACTTTACCAGTTTTAGATGTCTTTATTGTCAGACACTATATTGTGTGTATGTGTCCCGTTTCACAAAACTCTTTTGATCAATTTGTAGCTGAGACTAGTAGCTTCAAGATGAGCTATCACTCATGCAAAACTTTACACTATACCGTGAGATCTAACTTGTAGAAGTACTAGAAAATGTGTGCTGACAAAACTATAGCTGTTAACTAACTTTCACAGTAACATGAAAATACTTCGAAATCTTCACATAAGAAGAATACGCCCAAATTCTTCTCACAAACATGTGTTTTCTATTAGAGAAGATGTGTACAGAATGGCTTGGCCTTACTCTGCTCATAGCCATGGAAAACTCTCCTATGCTGAGTAGTTCTTCCTTACCATCTCTCTTACAAATGAATACATGACATTTGAGGTTCTACAATTCATCTCTACGTACACACTCTTGCGTCTACTACATGTGCGCTTCTAAGCTCTCCACCTAAGCACTCTCTCAACTCTCTTATATACATTTTTGATCCAAGATTCAACTCGTAATTCTGGGAATTCTACGTAGTATATTACAGGCATGAATTTGTCCCTTCACTAAGGCTTCTATTTTTCTGAATGCTTTGTTTTTGCTTCTCTTTGTCTTTCTTTATCCTTCATACATCTTCAGGTCTTTATGTCTAATTAGTCAGTGAATCTCCAACAATACCACTAGTGGTTTACTTTGTCCTCTAAATCTCATGTATTAAATTCTTCAATCACTAAAAAGTAGGAATCCTTACAAGGCCCATGCAAGGTCCATTTTTTCCCCTGATGTAGAAACATGCTCTTCTAACTCTTGAAAAGTTATTACCTTGAAAAATAAAAGCTTTTTACTCGTGACCATATTATGCACAAATTATGAGTTGAATTAGGAATGATTGATTAGCTAGATGATTCCTCAATTTTTGGGGAACTTTAGGTACAATCCCTCCAAGATTTGAATTCAAATATCACTATAAAAATAGCTATGCATAGTTGCAGATTAGAGTAGAACTTAGAGCTATATTCTCAAGAGATTTTGATCAAACACCAAGGCACAAGTGAAGCACACATTGTGATCCTCCTTCCACAGCTTCATGTTCATTCATATCATGTAAAATATGTTCACTACAGATTGCTTTTCTAGCTATACTTTGAAGTTGTTCTTATCTACTACTACTATAGGTTTTGATTCTCATTTTCAATCAACTTGAGTGAGTGAGTTCTCTATGTATACTTGATTTTCATACCAATTTTCATTCTCATTTGTTTATTACTTTGTGAGATAAAATCATTTGAAGGTGACTAAGTACATTGGTAGTTAACTTAGAAAATGTTGAGCTGACACCCCTATGTTGCTAGATTGATTTCTCTCACTATGGTTCATCAAAAATCATCAAAATTGTTGCTTTAGATTAATTATCTATCTAATTAAAAGTGTTCAAAAGATCTCTATTCATTTTTCAGCAGGCTTTGAGCTTTGAGTTAATTTCTAGAGTGCAATCCATCCCAAAATAGCAAGCTTTTGCTTCATCCATTTAAGTTCTTTTGGTTCATCCATTTTGTATGAGCTAGTCTATTTTGATGAATCAATTTGAGACTGATACTCCAAAGCACTAGGATGACTTATATGCATCCTTAGCAAGCACAATCGGCTGCTCTGCGACACTCTGGAACGCCATCAGAGGGGAAGTCCTGTGGAAAATTTGGCGGGAGAGGTGTGCTCTCAACTTCGGCGATCCCCCCAGGGAGTGGTCGATTGAGAAATCACTATTCCTCCTGGGCAAAAGGATCGTTAACAGTAAGAAGTCCCCCCCCTTCAGGCACCATCAAGTCCTCCTTTTGATCAACAACAAGCTCAAACCCAAGTGGGCCCCGCATGAGGGCGATGAGAGGGTGATTAACCTTCTCTGTAATGCAACCTAGGATTCAGCCAAGCTTCCCTTGCTTTGTGGGATTTGGGGGGTCCCGTGGGCACTAGTCCCCTTCTATTGTACCTTTGTTTCTTAATTTAATTCAAGTCCGGGAGAGTAGGCTATTGCCGAACTTCCTTTATATTAAAAAAAAGCTATCTACTTATCCTCTGTGAAGTTATCTTGGCAAGTGTAGAGCAAGTTTTTGTAGCACCAGATACATCTTTGGAGTGTATCACCCATCTCACTTCAAGCTGGTATAAGAGCAAAGATAAATCAATTTGGGAGATGGATTTCCCTCCACCATTGAAAAATTAAATTGAAACAACTACTCAAAATGGTCTATGAGGATGGAGGCCTACCTTCAAGGGAGAAATATATTTGGATACATATCTAAAGATGAAGTCATGCCAACAATGAGAAGCAAAGGACAACCATCACATGAAGAGGAAGGAAGGCTTTCAACATGGTGCTCAAAGGATGCACTAGCGAGGTCCTACATATTAAACTTATCTCTGATTTTCTCTTACCTCATGTGAATGGATGGAAGACCTCAAGGGAAACTTGGTAAGCACTTGTTTCTCTTATCTCTGATTTTCTCTTACCTCATGTGAATGGATGGAAGACCTCAAGGGAAACTTGGTAAGCACTTGTTTCCTTCTTCTCTTCAAGTACGAGAGCAAGGAAGAACCAACAAAGGATGGAGTTGACTAACTTGAAGAAAATTCCCAAGCAAAGTGTGATTGATTATGTCACCAAAAGGAATGAGATCTCTTATCAATTAGGAAGCATTCGAGAAGTAATTGAAGAAGAGCAAATCATCAATGGAATTAAGGCTGATGACAAGTGGGAATCTTTCACAACTGCCATGGACCTTTACATGGACATGCAAGTGCCTGACCTCAACACTCTTATGGGCAAACTCTTCACATATGAAGCAAAGATAAGAAAGAATGGTGAATCCTCAAGAGGTAATCAGTCTTATGTCTTATACTTTGATAAAGCTAAAGCTAAGGATAAGTTAAAGTCTAAGCAGAATGAAGATGAAGGTAGATCTATCCAAGACAACTTCACAGGTAGAGGAAAAGCTAGAGCAAGAAGTAGAGGAGGAAAGCAAGGTAGGGAGAGACCACAAACATCTCAATCTTGTATTTTTTGTGGTTAGTGTAATCATACGACTGAGGAATGTTATAGGAACCCAAGGAGTTCTAAAGGAAGAGGATTCAATAGAGGTAGCTATGGATGAAATAGAGGCAGATACAATGGATACAATGAGAACTACTTCAACAATAATAATCATCAAAATGGATATAAAAGAAGGATTACAACAACTATGTTGAAGATCAACGTCAAAAGGACTCACTACATCTTATGAACCTGTCATTGAAGCCGGGTAAGGATGATGATCTAGCTTCCCTGGGAAAGGGGATATCCTTTTGTACTTTCTAGTGATTTTTGTCCTATCCAATGGATTCTCTCCCAAGATGCATGGATGGATATATTCTTTTCCAGAGATAGTAAGCTCCTGGCCATTGACCACACCCAGGAAGCTCTCCCACTCATCCCTCAGAAAGCTTTTTTTCTCCAAAGTACTTCAAAATCTCTCGTGGGATTGAATATCCTCATTGCATCTAGAAAAGAATCCACTGTTAAACCCTCTTGAACCATGAAATCCAGTATTTTCTCAGATGGAGAAACTCTTAGGATCACATTTCTTTTCCTCCATCTCAGCTCTAGTTATTCTAGTGTATCCTAGTGTAGAACACGACCAATGCAAGCAAAAAAAGCTAGTCAAAGGCCGGTAAAACGCATGTAATCGCTTATATCAGTCATATCGAGTATGAAGCACAACTATGTAGGGTGATCAAGAGAGAAATTCTATGAAGGTTGAAAATGTGAAATGGTGAAGGGAACTGGTATTTATAGTCGAGGAGGATCCAGTAACAACCACATGACGTGGACCAATAAGCGAGCTTCACGTGGCAACCGACGTTGAGAATCACAATGGTTGTATGATATGACCCACTCAAATGATGCCATGTGGCATTATGGTATGCTAGAATTCATAATGGCTAGATGATTGGGACCAATCACAGGGTGCCATGTGTCACCAATGGTCAACTCATTCCAGAGACCTATTTAAGCTCCTCTATTCACTTTTTTTCATTTTTTTATGAACTCCTTGCTAGCATGGACTTGCCCTTGGCTTCAAGTTTTTTACTTTCTTTTCAAAACTTTCCATAGACAACACATTTTGTGTGAAGTATGATGGATCATGTAATAAAGTAAGTCTATGGTCTAGGGATCCGACTGCTTCAGGCAGATTTGAAATCGGATACCGTTTGGTCACTCGTCTGTAGGACCAACGATCTCAAGAATAGACTCAAACATAAGTTCATGTGCTCTCATATTCAAGTAATCCACTTAGCCTAGTGGTTAAGTCTCATGGTTGTGAAGGAGGAGGTCTTGGGTTCAACCCCCATGGGGAGCATGGGGAGAGAATTTTGCCCAAAGAGCTCTAGAGCCTTCTAACTCAAGTTAACATGAGTTAACTTGAGTCCAAGGAGACTTAACTCGCGAGGTGAGTACAACTACCACTAGTGGACTCTAGTGGAAGATACTAAAGTAGTGGATGAGATCACTCAAGCCACTAGTAGACTCTAGTGGTAGATATAAAAGGAGTGGAGGAGATTGCACATGAACTTGTGGACTCTAGTTACATTTGTGGTCCTCGTTGATTTGAGCAGCTATATATACAGGCATAAGGTTGGGAGAAGAGTCATCTCTCTAGCACATGGGGGTCGTAATTGTAGTCTTGTTGCATTTCTTTGAGTCGAAAGAGTGAATTTACCAAGATAAGTTCATCAAAGTGCAAAATGAGACACTGTTTTGAATCATTTGGCCAGAGACGCCACCACAGAGATGAGACATGTTCTTCGAGTTTTAGAACATGACCATGTTCTTCTAGTTTTAGAACATGAGGCTCAAGGGTTGCCTACGGTTATATATATAGCTCTATTCCCAAGGATGAAAACATTTTCCAATGGGGGAAGAATGTAATAAAGTAAGCGTATGGTCTAGGGATCTGGTGCTTCAGACAAATTTGAAATCGGATACCGTTTGGTCACTCGTCTGTAGGACCAAAGATCTCAAGAATAGACTCAAGCATAAGTTCATGTGCTCTCATATTCAAGTAATCCACTTAGCCTAGTGGTTAAGTCTCATGGTTGTGAATGAGGAGGTCTTGGGTTCAACCCCGATGGGGAGCATGGGGAGAGAATTTTGCCCAAAGAGCTCTAGAGCCTTCTAACTCAAGTTAACATGAGTTAACTTGAGTCCAGGGAGACTTAACTCGAGAGGTGAGTACAACCACCACTAGTGGACTCTAGTGGAAGGTACTAAAGTAGTGGATGAGATCACTCCAGCCACTAGTAGACTCTAGTGGTAGATATGAAAGGAGTGGAGGAGATCGCACATGCACTTGTGGAATCTAGTTACATTTGTGGTCCTCGTTGATTCGAGCAACTATATATACCGGCATAAGGTTGGGAGGAGAGTCATCTCTCTAGCAGATGGTGGTCGTATTTGTAGTCTTGTTGAAGATCACAAAAGCTCGTACACGACCAATCCGAGCGATTAAGGGCATGGGGAAGTTTTGGATGTCTCAAATTGCTTGGATCCATCGTCATGATCAATCACTTTACAACAAGAAGGATTCAAGCGAATAGGGGCATCTGGGGAAATTTCCGATGACCCTAATTGCTTGAAACGGTTTTGTTTCTCATTTATAATCAGTGCTTTGTAAAAATGTTCTATAATGCATAGCTTTAGCTATTTTGCATTGTTGGTTGTATGGGAAACAAAATGGAATTGATGATAACGATGATCGATAGAAGTGATTAGGGACATGTGGGGATTTCTAGATGACCCTAATCGCTTGGATCAGTTATGTTTCTTGAATGTCGTAGAATGCTGTGTGAAAGCTTTTTTGCATGAATTTATTTTTTTAGATTTCTTCCAAACTTGTAATCTCTTTTTTTATGCAGGTTCTGGCTAGGACAAAGAAGACAACAAGGAAGTTGTACCCTCAAGGTCAAGAGCAAAATGGCCAGAATCAAGATGACAAGGGACCTTCTCCCCAAACAAGTGATCAAGGCCTTAATGCATCAAGGAGGTCTTCAAAAAAAAGGGGTCTATTACCATGTTAAGTCTTTGAGGGACATAAGAAAGGTTCAAAAGTCTATGGGAGTCGTGATCCCCAGGCTTCCTTTCATGAGAGTTGTGAAGCAAATTTCAGTCAATCTCTGTTCCATGATAAAGATCACATTCTTTGTAAACATGAAGTGGCAAACTCAAGCTCTTCTATGCTTGCAAGCAATCAACTTCATGAATGATGCTTACTTGTGTGAAACTCATTGTCACAAGGTGACATTGATGGCAAAAGAGTATGTGATTCTATCAAGGCTCATATATAAGTTTGACAAATCTATTGTGCCTATTGATAACCATGATCAAAAGTTCTTTGATATTTTGAATATACCTCTAGCACGAGCACCTAAGTCATCAGTTGTAATTGAAGAGGTCCACCCTCAGGTCCCTCATGATCATGCAATAAGAAATGCAGCAAATTGTGAGGAGGGGAGGAAAAGCCAGGGTTTTTTGTGAGAGGAAAATGTTATCTTGAAACAAATTCAGAAGTTGCTTAAGGCAAATAAAGAACTTCTTAAAAAAGGAGATGGGTAGGTGATAGAAAGTGCAACAATGCCATTGCAGGAGGAATATATGCTTGATATAAGACTAGAAGACAACAAAATGCTGAGAGAGTTCAATGTTGAATTATCTGATAGTGTAGTCAATAGTGCACTCAGGTATTATCTACAAGTTTTCCTTAATGTTTTCCTTAATTTGGTATTTCTTATACTGAACTTGTTGGTGTAATTCACAAGCCTACACATTTGGCTTAAAGACCATACACATATGGAGAAGCATGGGAACCAATGCTAGAAGATAATTACCCATTTACTCTTTGTAAAAGTCATAGTTGACTAGAATCTTTGTAAACACCTACCCAAGGGAGTTGTAATTTTATTAGTTGTAAAGAATCAACCAATTAGAGGGAATATCTCCTAGGATGTAGGAGCATGATTATAGAGAGCCAAAGTTTGAATTCAAATTCAAACTTTGAACTCAACCTCTATAAAAGATCAACTAAAAAATTCATAGGTAGAAGAGTCACTTTCCGAGCTTCTCATTCTCATTTTTGAGTGTGTGTGAGGCCTACACTCTAGCGCAAACCTTTTTACACCATTAGGCAATGATCTTCATTCCAATGGCATTGTACAACATTGTTCATTAATACATATATCTACATTGTTTAATTCTGAGTTCTCTGTCATAGTCTCTGAAAGTCAGTCAACTTGTGAAGATCATATCTCACTCATTTCTCCACCAAATTCAAACATCTATAGCTTCTTGGAACCATCTCAAAGTATTCTACAAGATATCAAAATTTGAAGGATTTCTATTCAGCTATTTTAGAGAAAAAAGTGTCGAGATGATCACTCGTCGAAGTCTCCAACAGTCCTAAAATATCGAGGGTAAACGTTTACTTGCTAAATTAATTTCTCCGGGCATAGTTAATCTTTTCAAGTGATTTCACTTGAAATCATTAGTTTAATAAGGTAGTTAGATACTCCTAAAAGGAATTTTTCCAATTCCTACTGTGTTGGTCATACTGAGCAAAAGATATAGCAGGTGTATTGTCAAAAAATAGAAGGTTTTCTTGAAGGCTTGAAGTTCAAAGTTGTCTGTTTTGATTCTATCTTTTCATACATCATTTCCAAAGTACATAGGCCACTTTATGGTGTCATTGGAAAGATAAAAGGGTCTACTTATCAACTCTGAAGCATCAAAGGTGGTGCAAAGCAGGAGTTGGTAGTACCTACTTATCTTCCTAAAGTATTAATCCATGATTCCCAACAGTGGTATCATAGCACAGTCAAGGTAAAATGGGAGATGGGTTTCCTTCATTTATTGATAAATTGGACAAGAACAACTATCAGGCATGGTCTCTAAGGATGAAGAAATACCTACAAGGAAGGAGTCTTTATGGATACATGTCAGCAGATGAGGAATTGCCCTCATTCAAAACTAGAGGACTACCAACAAAGGAAGAACATGAAAAGCTCAACACATGGTGTGCCGAGGATGCATTAGCCATGTCTTACTTACTCAAATCCATCTCTAATTTTCTTTTGCCACATATTAGAAACTGTAAGACATCCCAAGAGACTTGGGAAACTTGTCATCCTATTTCTCTTCCAACACAAGGGCCAGAAAAAATCAATTGTGGATTGAATTCGCCACACTAAGGAAGCAACCTAAGCAGGCTATTTCAGAGTCTGTGACTAAGATTAAAGATCTAGCAGATTAGTTAGAAAGCATAGGAGAAGAAATTGAAGAAGAGCAGATAGTAAGCAAGTGATCAATGGGATTAAAGCTGATGACATATGGGAAAGCTTCACCACTGCCATGGAATACATGGACATGAAAATTCCAGATCTTACCACTCTCATGGGGCAATTGTTTACTCATGAAGCCACGCTCAACAAGAATGGAGACTCATCCAAAGGTAAAAGCTCTTCTGCCCTATACACTGATAAAATTAAGTCTAAAGATAAAGGCAAGAACAAGAAAGGAGAGGATGAAGGCACTACCTCCCAAGCCAACTATGCAGGGAGAGGTAGATCATCAAGAGGAAGGGGCAGAGGAGGTAAGCAAGGTAGGGGGAGATCCTATAACTCCTCACCATGCAACATTTGTGGTTTATCAAATCATACTACAGATGAGTGTTTCAAGAATTACAAGAATTAGAGAGGAAGAGGATATCAAAGAGGTGGATACTCACAGTCAAGAGGCAGATTCAACCATCATCAAGGGTACACCAACAATCACAACCACAACTACAATGGAAACTACCAAGGAGGATTCAAATCAAGAAAGGATTACAACAACTATACAGAAGAGCAAGATGATTCTCTTCTGATTATGAACATGACTTCAAAACTAGGTACAAATGATGACCATCTCTTCTACATTGACTCAGGATGCTCAAATCATGTGGCTGGCAATGTAGCTCTACTCTCTGACCTTGAAGACCCAAGAGGTAAGCATCAAGTACAAACATGTGATGACACCAAGAACTCAGTAGTTAAAGTTGGAAATGTAAAGACTTGTGGTGGAAATCAAAACTTGTTGAGTAGGGTACTACATGTACCAACCATTACAAAAACCTTGATGAGTGTAGGACAAATTGTGGAAAAAGGTTTGCAGGTTAGATTCAACCAATTCGGAGCATTTGTGGAAGATCCCAAGCAGGGGTTCAAGAGAATTGCTAAAGGAGAAAAGACAGGTAGATTTTTTACTTTTGAGCTAGAAGATACAAAGAATATTGCACTTTATAATTACAAAGATCAAACACTTTCAGAGCTTGAGATTTGGCTTAAAAGATTAGGGCATGCAGGTGAAAGAACCTTGAAACAAATATGCAGGGATCAATGTGTAATTGGAATACCAAATGTTTCCAAACAACACATGATATATAAATGTGGTGCTTGTGAGTTTGGAAAGTCTCATAGGTTACCCTTCTCAAGGAAAGGCTACATGCATGAGGACCATCTAGAACTTGTCCATACAGATGTATGGGGACCAAGCAAAGACCCCTCAATCTCAGGATCAAGGTACTATGTATCTTTTATTGATGAGGTGGTGTGGAGTGGTGGAGGCCTGTGGGGTGGTGTGGAGTGGTGGCTCCCATTTCCTTTTTGATAATGAATTCAAATGGGGCCAATGCCTCTTTTCCATATACTAAGCGAAATGGACTCTCACCAGTGGTTCCCCTTCTTGTAGTTGTGAAAGCCCAAATTTCACCGATCAATGCTTGTGGCCAAAAGCTTTGATGATCAAAAGATAATTTGCACAGCAACCCGATCAAAATCTTATTGGAGCTCTCTGCTTGGCCATTTGCCCTTGGATAGTAGGCACAAGATTTTTAATGGAAGACCTTGTACCTGTCAAATATAAATTGGAGCAGCTGATTTACAAAATGTGTTCCTCTATCACTAGTGATTTCCAGTGGGCAACCAAATCTTGAGAAAATACGTTTATACAAGAACTTAGCTACTGTTTACGCCGTGCAGTCCACAATAGCTTTAGCCTCTATCCATTTAGTTGCATAACATGTGGCCATTAAAATATACTTCTTACCTCCAGGTTGGCCAATTGGACTAATTGGTCCTATGAAATCAAGACCCCAATGTTCAAATGGGAGCCATCCTGTAGATATGACTAATGGTTGGAAATTCAATCTGGTTGGCGTAGGAGCACACCTCTGGCAGATATGGCATTCTTTAGCAAATTTGATCGCATCCTTGTAAATATGAGGCCACCATAGTCCTTTGTGGATGATTCTGTGAGCCAATTCTTCCCCCTTTAGATGCCCTTCACTGTGTGCTGCCTCTAGCAAAAGATTTACCTCCTCTAGATAAACACACTTTCTCAAGATATCATCCTGACAGTATTCATATAAATTTCCATTTATAAGTGAATATGCTTTTGTTTTCAGGAGCAATCTTCTTTTTTCTATAGGTGCTAAGTGTTTAGGAAGTTTTCCAGTAGTGAGAAAATGGAGAATTCCATCATACCAATCAGTCTGAAGTGCCACTAGAAAGAGATTACTATCCACTAGTTCATCATTAATACCTGGTGCCTTCTCGCTCATTGCAGTCCTAGACACTTGATCTGCCATGTAGGGCTCTCTTCTTGGCTTAATATGAATATCAAAGTTGAATTCTCTTGAAAGAGGAGTAACCATGTCCAAATCCTTCCAGCTACTCTAGGCTTGTTTATCAAGTACTTCAAGGGCTGATGGTCAGATATGACTATAAAATGTACACCGAGAAGGTGATGTCAAAACTTTTGAAGAGCAAATACAATAGCCAAGCCTTCCCTTTTGGTCGTACTATAGTTCCTTTCTGCCTGGGTGAGTAGTCTGCTAGCATAGGAGATAGGTCTATCAACCTTGTGTGATGATGGTTGATCTAGAACTGCACCAACAGCATGAAGACTGACATCTGTATGCACATGAAACTCCAATGACCAGTTAGGAACACTTAAAAGTGGAGCAGTACATAACCTCATTTTCAGTTCACAAAATGCTTTCTTAGCTTCAACACTCCATGAGAAAGGGACCTTTTTACTCGTAAGCCTTGATAAGGGCTTAGCTATTTCTGAATACATTCGTATGAACCTTCTATGGTATCCTGCATGGCCCAAAAAACTTTGCACTTCCTTTGGGCTTTGTGGAATAGGCATGGAAAGGATAGCAATAACCTTCGTAGGATCCATCGTTATCCCTTCAGTAGATACTATGTGACCGAGAAGAGTGCCCTTAGTGACCAAAAAGTGACATTTAGTAGGATTTAACTTCAAACTTGTTATAAGACATTGCTCAAAGATTTCTTTTAGATTTTCCAAATGGTCATGGAAATCTTGAACTGCTGCTCTTCTATCTATGCCTCAAAATACTGAAAAGTCATCCATGAAAATGCGAAGAAAGGTTGTTAACCACTTGCCCAATATCAGATACATTTCTCTATTAAATGAAGCTGGTGCATTCTTCAAACCAAAAGCCATGCGAGTATAAACATAAGTGCCCCATGGAGTAACAAAGGCTGTTTTGTCCCTATCATCAGGATGGATCACTATCTGATTGTAGCCACTAAAACCGTCCAAGAAGCTATACAAAGTGTGACCAGCTACTTCCTTAAGTACTTGTTCTGAAAAGGGATGAGGAAATCCATCTTGAACAGTAACTTTATTTAAGGCGCGAAAATCAATGCAAACTCTTATTTTTCCACTATTTTTCTTGGGTACAATAACCATAGAAGAAAGCCACCTGGAATGTTCTACTGGAACAATTATACCTGCTTCTTCTAGTTTTGTAACTTCCAATTTTACCGCCTCTGCATATTTTGGATTGAGTCGATACGGACTACTTCTTGCAGGCGCGGCTCCCTCAACTAAGGGTATTCTGTGTAATCCAAGCTTCTCTTTGAGAGATCATCTCCACTGTATGCGGGAGTGGAATTTAGCTTATATTCTGCAATATGTTCCCTAGTCCATCCATGAGGTATATCCAAAAAGGGGAGATCTTCTCTGCATTCAGGCTCATAACCTTCCTGTTTTGAAACCTCTATAGTTGTTGCCCCTTCAACATTCGTAATCTCCTGCAAGCTCTCATTCTTCAACTCCTTGTGAACCTCACGGCCTTTTCCTGCAACTCCTTCATCTGCAAGTTCTTCCTCTATTTCATTGATTTCCACCGTGCAACATTCTACACTTTCCATCATCCAATTCAATAATGTATCTTCTTCTTGGGGTAGAGAGGGCATTACCTGCATGTCCAAAGTATACCCAATAGTTTTCCCTGAGTCAAACCCTTCTTCCAAATGTAGCTGCAGTTGGCTATTGGTGCTAGTTGAAATCCATAGTTTGTTTTTCCCCCAATCTTGCAAAGCTTTTGCTTGCCTTAGCCAAGGTCTCCCTAGGAGTAAACGGTAAGAAGTCTCCTGTGGAAGTGCAATAACAACAAAATCTAGAACAAAGTGGCAACCCTGTACTATCATTAGTACCTTTTCAATAATGCCAAGAGGCGCAACCCGATGTTGATCTGCTAGTGGAACTGTGAATAGTGCCATCTTGGTAGGGTTCAAATTCAGTTTCTTCATTGTGAAATCTGGCATCAAATTGATACGAGAGCCTCCATCTATGATCACACATCTGAGAGCTTCATCCTTTATACAAACAGATAATCTTGAGCTTTGGTAGTCTGCTAAGGGTGCAGGGGGAAAATCAACCATGAAACCATCTATACTGGGTGATTGGATCAAGTGAGCAAAGTGTATAATCTTCAATAAGTCACTTCTTATTTTTGAATACATCCTTATAAGTTCGTATAGACTAACCTTGTGATGAATACCTTTCAAGATCTGTTCAATGTTTGCCTCATGAGTGTCTTCTTGCAGACGTGTTGGTTGGTCCCTTAGAGAAGTAGCCATCCTTTCATAAGCTCCTTCAATTTCTGCTTGGCCCTTCCACCCAACCTTCTTTTCCTCTTCTTTATCCTGGACTCCCTCTTGTTCCTCCCTATGGGTTGCTGCCGCTTGTCTGGCTCTAGTCATCATGGGCATTGAAGAAGATGAAACAACATAAGACTGAGTGGTCATACCTTCTTCTTGTGGAGAGACTGCAATCATGTGGATTGGAGCAGGACGGCTTCTTGGGCAGTCTTTGGTATAGTGGTCCTTAGCCTCTGGACAATGTTGACAAGGAGGTGTATCTTCTAGAAGGGAACACCTATTTTGCATATGGCCATACTCACCACATCGATAACACATCAATGGCCTATTATATCTAGGCTTTGTAGGCCGATTCTCATCCCTATTAGGTGCATTTGAAGTACTAGCATAATACGAATCCAAAGCTTGAGGATTACCTCGTTTCTATGTACCCTTGAGGTAGTAAGAGTCTCTAGCTTCATGACCATCCTTTCCACAAAATTGACAACTTACCTTTTTTAGGGAAAGTAGCATTGGAATGTGCCTTGTTGTTACATATTGTACACCAAATCTGCCTTCTTATATCCTGAGTGGTCCGCAAATCGTCTAACTCACGGCGAAGTTGGGCTACTTCATCATCAGTGTGACGTAGTGGTGGCAAGACCTTCTCTTCTTGTTGATTTTGTTGCATTCTCAATGCCTCCAGTTCCTTCCTCAGTTGCCCAATATGGTCTAGTTCTGCAGCATAATTCGATTGTGTATCCCCGTTCAAAATGTTGCCTTGCCTCTTTAATGCGTGATGCTGCTGCAACAAAATCATTGAGGGTTGCATCCAATCTAAGAGACTCACGTAGCTTCTGCTGAGATGACCTGGGCAGAGCTTTTCTATCCATTTTTTAACCAAGAAGTCACCTGGAGGCAGACGTGCAACAAGTGCTTTTGTTCTAGTGTGAAGTTCATGAAAGGATTCACCTGATCTTAGCTTTAGGTTCTCTAGCTGATCTAGAGCTCTTTCCGAGGAATCACTTGGTCGAAATGTCTGTGAGAACGCCATCTTCAAAGCCTCCCATGTAGCAAAATGGCCATCCGCATATTGACTATACCATTTGTCAGTGAGGCCTTCCAATGTGGATGGGAAGAGTACCAACATTGCATCCTCTCTATTCTGCAGACCTCGTCCACGGCATAAGGAGATGAACCTCCTCACATGATCATCAGCATCCTCATAAGCTTGTCCTTTGAAGGTAGGAAACTTGATATTGAGTCCGGAGAGTAAATGAGAGAGATCCTCCATTTGCACTAGTGTTTCTTTTGATGTATCTGAGGAGAAGTCTAATGTTCCCCTATGCTTCTCCTTTGACAGTGGTGTCGCTCCAAAAATCAATAGATAAATTCAAAGAGGGTAGAGGGGAGGTAGGTTCACTAGTTGAAGATATAGCTGAATTGTTAAGGCTCCTTCGTATACGAAGAGGCTCCTTATCTACTTGCGTATGGGTCATGTACCTACTTGCAAATGCAATAGGGCAAAAATATTGAAAAGGAGGATTATTTACTATCCTCAGGGCCTCTCACAAAAATGCAAGGGTCCCACCGGGCGTGCCAAACTATAGAGGAGGTACTGGGTTATCTACTTTTAATAGGAGCATGTAGCAAGCATTCTAGTACTTCACCTACTCAAGGGAGGTTCTCCTTAGGGAAATATACCCTTGAATACTTTTTGTGAGCAGGCAAATATCAATGATTGCAGAGAGTTGTGAGTACTGAAGAAATATTAATGACAAAATGACAATAAAGGATGACCATCCGCTCCTTAGTTCGAATCAGATGATTATAAAATAGGCAAAAGAGATGCTCAAATGTTTATGCTCTCGGCTAACATGCCACTCCAGAACTAAACAACATCAATGCAAGGGATTCTTCCAATCCGTACAACGGACACAACTAGATGCAGACTAGCACTGATCAATACAAAGTATGAAAACTTGCTCTAAGGGAAAGAGCACGAAATATCAATGACTCACACTGAATGACAAAACCAAGCCACTCTCTTCACACTATAGTGCTATTAGTCCTCCACTGGGAAGCCCACGCTCTGTATCCTCACCACAGAGTGACTTCCTACAGTAGGCTTGAACCCACAAAGTGCAAAGAGAGGACCTTTGTACGTACGTATGTAAATGTGTATATATGAATGTATCCCAAATGAACACAAATCCATTGCTTTTATCGGCTCGAATAGGCCAAGAGGGCCTTGCCGATTCCTCACGTCCACTGATCATGTGCCGATTGATTACCCAAGATTGAAGGGATTATTCAAAATTGCCACCAGTCTTGAATTAGATCCTCAAAAATAGGCAGTCGTCATGAATGGTTGGCGGCAACACTCATTTCTCCACTTTTACTTTTACCACTTACACCTTTAAAGTCACTTTTGAATGCAAGCTGAGATCCTCATTTTGTGTCGCCCGTGATGTTTGAATGACCCTGAGAAGCACATCCTTCAGTAGCTTTTGATCCTTCATATTAAGTGGGCGGTGTGGGAGGTGAGTTGTGGGGAGTTGAGAGAGATTATGGGGTTTGTGGAGGGGTGTGGAGTTGTGTGGAGTTGTGTGGGGTTTGTGGGGTTTCTGGGTTGGGTGGGAATAGGGAGTGAGTTGTGGGGAGTTGTGGGTGTTTTTGGGGTGTGGTAAAAAATTGATCCAAGATTTCAAAGTGCACCATTGGAAAGTACTCGTTGAGAGCTTTCCAACCATATATAACACTATAGGGTTTGGTTAAGAAATGATCCTCCAAATATCCATCCAAACTGTATGAGAGCCTTATGTGAGGTCGTGGAAAAACGTGGGATTTGTGGGGTTTGTGGGGGGGTTGTTGAGTGGTGGAGGGCTGTGGGGTGGTGTGGAGTGGTGGAGGGCTGTGGGATGGTGTGGAGTGGTGGAGGGCTGTGGGGTGGTGTGGAGTGGTGGAGGGCAGTGGGGTGGTGTGGAGAGTGGTGGAGGGCAGTGGGGTGGTGTGGAGTGGTGAAGGGCTGTGGGGTGGTGTGGAGTGGTGGAGGGCTGTGGGGTGGTGTGGAGTGGTGGAGGGCTGTGGGGTGGTGTGGGGTGGTGGAGGGCTGTGGGGTGATGTGGAGTGGTGGAGGGCTGTGGGGTGGTGTGGAGTGGTGAAGGGCTGTGGGGTGGTGTGGAGTGGTGGAGGGCTGTGGGGTGGTGTGGAGTTGTGTGGGGAGTCGTGGAGTGGTGGAGGGCTCTGGGGTGGTGTGGAGTGGTGGAGGGCTGTGGGGTGGTGTGGAGTTGTGTGGGGAGTCGTGGAGTGGTGGAGGGCTGTGGGGTGGTGTGGAGTTGTGGAGGGCTATGGGGTGGTGTGGAGTGGTGGAGGGCTGTGGGGTGGTGTGGAGTGGTGGAGGGCTGTGGGGTGGTGTGGAGTGGTGGAGGGCTGTGGGGTGGTGTGGAGTTGTGAGGGGGGTGGTGGAGGGTTGTGGTGGGGTGCGGAGTTGTGTGGGGGGTCGTGGAGTGGTGGAGGGCTGTGGAGGGGTGATGGGGGAAAAGGGGAGGGGACGGTGGGGTTGGAGGGGGAGCCGCAGGGGAGGTGGGGGAAAAGAGGAGGGGACAGTGGGGTTGGATGGTGGGAGCCACAGGGGTGGTGGGGGAAAGGAGGAGAGCTGGTGTAGTTGGAGGGGGTCGAGGTGATGGTGGGGCCGTGGGGGTGGTGGGGGAAAAGAGGAGGGGACAGTGGGGTTGGAGGGGGTCGGGGTGAGGGTGGGGGCCGTAGGGGTGGTGGGGGAAAAGAGGAGGGCTGGTGGAGTTGGAGGGGGTCGAGGTGATGGTGGGGGCCGTGGGGGTGGTGGGGGAAAAGAGAGAGAGAAGAGAGAGAGAAAAAGAGAGAGGGAGGGAAATGCCGTGATACACTCTTTATGGATTAAAGAAGGCACCTAGGGCATGGAATCACAGGTTGACCACATACCTTCAAGACCAAGGTTTTGTCATGAGCAAGGCAGACACTTCTCTATTCATCAAGAGAAGTAATTCAGAAGTAATTTATCTATGTGTATATGTTGATGATATCATACTTACAGGTAATGATGTGAATGGAATCAGACAAATCAAGGACCAGATGATGAAGGAGTTCAGGATCCGTGATCTTGGTCTACTAAAGTACTTTCTTGGACTTGAGTTAGTCTATACTAACTTTGGAATCTATATTACTCAGAAAAAATACATACAGGATATGTTGAAGAAGTTTCATTTGCAGGATGCAAAAGTTGCAAGCACTCCAATGGAGGTAAACCTAAAACTAAGTGCCCATGAAGTTCATGAAATTGATGATATTACAGGTTACCAAAGCATAGTTGGAAGCTTGAACTATGCTACCTTAACAAGGATAGATATTGCATATGGAGTTAGTGTGCTAAGTCAGTTCATGCACAAACCAAGGGTACCTCACTTAGAAGCTACCAAAAGAATTCTAAAGTATCTCAAAGGCACTCAACATCATGGTTTGTATTTCCCTTACACTTCAGACTTGGATATCAAGATTTATTCAGATGCAGATTGGGCAAGATGCAAGGATGATAGGAGGAGCACTTCTGGATACATTTCATTTGCAGGTGATAAACCAATATCATGGTCTTCAAAGAAGCAACCTATTGTTGCTTTATCTTCTACAGAGGTAGAGTATAGAGGATTGTAAAATGCCACTCAAGAAGCCATATAGATCAAGTTATTGTATACAGAATTGGGTTTGTATACTAGCTCACCATTGATATTTGGAGATAATACAAGCTCACTTCACCTTGCAGCTAATCCTATTTATCATGCCAGGACCAAACATATAGAGGTCCATTACCATTATGCGAGAGAGAAGTTATTAAGCAAGGAAATTCAACTAACATATGTATCAACCAACATGCAGTGTGCAGATTTGTTAACTAAAGCATTGGATAGAACCAAACTTTGAAGGTTCAAATCAATGATTGGATTGCAAGATATACATGAAGATTGAAGATGAAGGCCAAGCCAAAATGTTTGGCTTGAGGGGGGGCTGTTGGTGTAATTCACAAGCCTACACATTTGTCTTAAAGACCATACACATATGGAGAAGCATGTGGGAACCAATGCTAGAAGATAACTACCCATTTACTCTTTGTAAAAGTCATATTTGACTAGAATCTTTGTAACCACCTACCCAAGGGAGTCGTGGATTTTACTAGTTGTAAAGCATCAATCAATTAGAGGGAATATCTCCTAAGATGTAGGATCATGATTATAGAGAGCCAAAGTTTGAATTCAAATTCAAACTTTGAACTCAACCTCTATAAAAGATCAACTCAAAAAGTCGTAGGTAGAAGAGTCACTTTTTGAGCTTCTCATTCTCATTTCTGAGTGTATATGAGGCCTAAACTCTAGCCCACACATTTCTACACCATTAGGCAATGATCTTCATGCCAATGCCATTGTACAACATTGTTCATTAATACATATATCTACATTGTTTAATTCTGAGTTCTCTATCATAGTCTCTGAAAGTCAGTCAACTTGTGAAGATCATATCTCACTCACTTCTCCACCAAATTCAAAGATCTATAGCTTGTTAGATCCCACTTAAAGTATTCTACAAGCTGCTAAAATTTGAACGATTTCTAATCAGCCATTTTAGAGAAACATTTGTCAAGATGATCACTGGTCGAAGTCTGCAACAGTCCTAAAATATCAGGGGTAAAGGTTTACTTGCTTAATTAATTTCTCTGGGCATAGTTAATCTTTTTAAGTGATTTCACTTGAAATCATTAGCTTACTAAGCTAATTAGATACCCCTAAAAGGAATTTTTCCAATTCCTACTGTGCTGGCCATACTGAGCAAAAGATACAACAGGTGTATTGTCAAAAATAGAAGGTTTTCTTAAAGGCTTGAAGTTCAAAATTGTCTGTTTTGATTCTATCTTTTCATACATCATTTCCAAAGTACATAGGCCATTTTATGCTGTCATTGGAAAGCTAAGAGGGTCTACGTATCAAGTTTTAAGCATCAAAGGGCTGTTACAAAGCAAGATTTGGCAGTACCTACTTATCTTCCTGAAGTATTCATCCATCATTCGCAAAAGAACTTATATTTCTTGAATTCTAGGGTCCTTCTGCAACAATGTGAGGAAGCAGTTTCAAGAAATGTTTTCATCATAGATCCATTTGTGACTCAGTGATTTTTGTATAAGGATGGAGATGTGAAATTCTTTCTAAAGAAGTTTACAGAAGAGGTAGAATATATTATCTACCCCTATATTGAAAAGTAAGTATTCATCTTCATTTTGAAATAAGTAACATTTTTTTGAATAGAGAAGTTATTTTTACATGCCACTCATTGATAGGGGCCACTAGAGTCTTATTATCATTGACTTCAATGAATATCAAGAACATTTCATGAATTTTCTTCAATCACAATATGGAAACTGCAAAGTGTAAGCCTTGCCATACATTTTGTTGTGTTCTATTTTAAAGCCTTGCCATCCATTTTGATTTTAAGTTTACCTGGCAATGCGGTTAAGCTTCTCAAAATTCATATTGATTAGAACTTTCAAGGAATTCCTAAATTGAATGAAGAAAAAAGGTTTGGATACATTCAAGTGCATGTGCCATTACAGAAAGACAACACCTCATGTGGTTGGAGAGTGATTGCAAATGTAGTAAGGTTCTTTGAAAGAAGGTTTTACAGTCCTGAGTTAAGATTGTGAGACTATCCAGATGCATGGGTCATCTTCATCAGGGAGAGAGCAATAAATTCCATTATGAAACATGCACTCTGCCCTTATGATCCAGAATCACCTCTACCACCACCACCACCAGATAAAAAGAAGTCTAAAGAAAAGAAGAAAGGGTTTCCTATTCACTCCCCATTGAAGCATCGGCCAAAGAATAAGAGTAGAGGTGAGGGCTCCAAAAAGGGCCAAAAGTAGCATAGAGGTGAGGGCTCCAAAAAGGGCCAAAAGTAGCATAGAGGTGAGGGATCTGAAAATGGACAGAAATGTCGAAGGGTGAGAAAATATGTTTTTTGAATGTAAGATTGTAATCTAATGTGTAACCAACATATGTTGGAAGATTTAGTACAAATTGTATGTAATTATGCTAGACTTCATCTAGAAGATGGTCATTAGAACTATATTTATATGCCTTGAGTAATGTAATGCTGAATTGGTCCTCTTGAAACTATGTAAAAGTGACTTCATTGCATGGTTGAAGCAAAATTTGTGTATGTGAAGAGGAACAGACAAAATTTGATAGAGGACCAATCCAAGCAATTAGGGCAATTGGACATGCAGGATTGTCCTAATCGCTTGAATTGGTCGTGTCATCAAAATGTCTATATTTGGTGTGTTTTTTGCTTTATTCTTGTTGAAACCTTAAATGTGAAGAGGATAGAGAAGTTTTAAAGACGTGATCGATACAAGCGATACGGGCAATCGGAGAATTTCAGATGGCCCCTATCACTTGTATCGGTCGTGTCATCCAATCTTTTCCATTTTCCCATAGCATCCTCTTAAGGCAACCACGCATAAGATGATTGAGATGGAAAGTGGTATTGCTCATCAGTCAAAGCTTAATGCAAAGTTCACATTTTGAAGCATGTTTCAATAGTTTCTAATACACGATCGATTCAAGCAATTAGGACGATCTGACAAGCTTAGATTGCCCTAGTCACTTGAATCGGTCATCTTCTCTAATCTCATCTACATTTCAATGTGAATAAACTTCATGATCTACATATTTTGAATATCACTTGAATTGGAATTTGCACCAAGTTCTTCACCCTTTTTAATATTCCTAGTTATGTGCATCATGGAGACTTTCTCATGCATACCTTGAGGCCATACAAGCATGGAGAATTTCTAATGTGCACTTGGATAGACTAAAATACTTTAACTGAAACTAGTTATTGAAAAGTAAAAGTATTGTTCATCTAGAATTTACTCATATGCAAGTTCATGTGTAATCATTGCACAATTGAACCCTCATGATAATGTTGAAATAAAAAAAAAAACTGCTAATATGAATATAGTCCATAACAAGGCATAATTGAAGTGATGTAATGAGTCATATCCTTAGTTACCATCCTCCAAAGAAAAATCAATGGAAGTTCCTATATAATCATTGCACAATAGAAACCTCATCACAATGTTGAAATTAAACAAAAAAATGCCAATATGAATATAGTCCATAAAAAGACATAATTGAAGTGATTTAATCAGTCACATTCTTAGTCACCATCCTACAAAGAAAAATCAATGGAAGTATGAAAAAAAGCTTCTAAAAGAGGGAGATATATTATGTAAGAATGTCTTGGTTTCTATTCAATCAACTTTTATTAGACTTGTTACAATCTTAAGGGTTGGAACTTGATCACCCTAGGTGGTAGGTAAGTTATTCAAGATAATGTTTTCTCTAATCTAATGTTAACTATTGCATCATCAATTGAGAATCTGAACTATGATGATACCTCATCAAGGTATTCTAGGAGCTCCCTTACATTTCTGAGTTTCCAATTTGCAGTGGCAATTATTTTTCTAGATTGAAAATCTGGATGAATGAGTACTTCTAACTCAAATTATGGACAGCTCTCCTTTGAGTCCAAGGCTATCCAAAATCCAAGCTTTTTTTTTGTAGTCATATCTTAAAACTAGATATTATCGAGATATCTGATATGAGATTGAAAGAGAATTTGGACTAACTTTACATAAAATGATGTCACCTAGCTTTTGAACTTCTTTGCTATCCCATTCCCTACCTAAAACATCATCAAACTCTGAAATAGAGACTCTCCTATTCAACCACATTGTTTTTGTTTTCTGTAATAACATGTTTTTAAAGCATGCTATGAAAACATGAATAGACAAAAACCATTGAATCTTTAGCCTTCTCGAATTTCAGCTTGGTGATATTGCCTTTTGGATGTCAAATTTCATTTTGCATATAAAACTTGAAACTGTTGAATGATCAGGAGAATCCCAATCTAATGAAGAGATGCAAGGAGTAGACAGATGTACAAGATTTCCATAAGAGCTCCTCCTTGATGGCACCTTATAATCTGCAAAATGGACAAAAATCTCTATGCTATTGAAAAATTGAACACATTTATCTGCATACATAAGTTCTTCATATTCCTTATGAAGAACTCTGAATGTTCCTGTAAAACATTCAACAGGTTGTCACTCCACAATATTGGAAGGAAAAATATCTGCAATACAAAAACATATATGTTCTTATAAAAAAACAACTAAAATGATAGAAGAGCATTGTAAAACTTCACTTACAGTACAAAGGGAATTGTAGATGATTTTTTAGAACAAGATCCTTAATTTCATACACATGTTGTACTCTTGCAAACCAATCACATCTCTTCAATTTGAAACTGAGAATATGTCCCCTCCAATGTTTTCTTGTGTTGTCTCTTTTAGCATGCTTGACTTTATGGGCACCGCTATAGCTAGGAAACATATTTATCGATTCATTTACCTTCACAAAAAGAGGTTTCCACAAAGAATCCTCTCTACTCTTGTAAAACTCACATGAGGTTACATGATTGGAAGGATGACGAGAAGAAAAATCCATTTGAATTGAGAAGAAGAAGAATGCTCAAAGCGAGAAACCGACATTCCCAGAATTTGCCACTATTTATAGATAAAAAGGCTTTCTAAATGTGGAAACTTTTGATTTGATGTGAACCCTGTCGCCGAATGAACATGGAATTTTGTGAACCCAAAAATATTTTGTATCTTAAAAAATGGATTCCTTCTTGGAAATTTAATAATATGCATTGTGTGGTGTGCAAAAATATATTTTTTTGCATCAAACCTTACAAGAAACTTCATCGCTTTAGCGGCGCTTTTAGAGCATCTTGCCTTAAAAAAAGAATTTTTTCATACGGTTAAAGGAGACAACAATGTTATATTCTTGTACATGTGGGAAGACTCTATTATTCAATTTCCTTAATCTATTATTAGCAAACAACCCCCTTTTCAATCGTTTTTCACCCTAATGTGGGTTGTATAAGGTCATAGACTATGACAAATTTATGAATAATTCAGCATGTGCAATACATGATTCTCAGGGTTTGTCAGATGCAAAGCTTTGGCATGCATGCTTTGGTCATCTGAATTTAGCAAGTTTGCTAAGCTTGTAGAAATCTGAAATGGTGTCCTCTTTGTCCAAACTTAAGGCACCTGGTGAATATGTCTCTGAAGGCTGTGTTTTGGGCAAAATGCAGGGTTTTGTGTTCCCAAAAGATGCTTTAGTTTGAGCTACTCAAATATTATAGCTTGTTCGTATTGATTTCTATGGTCCTATGAAGAAACCCTCTTTTGGAATCTTTCTTTACTTCATGACTTTCTTTGATGATTTTTACACGCATGCATGTGTATATCCATTGAAAGCAAAGTGTAAAGTGTTTATGTGCTTCAAACAATTTCTAGTTTTGGCTAAAAATCTCTCAGCATGTAAAATTGGCATCCTCCATTCGAATTGAGGAGGCGAATATGTCTTTTGATTTTAATGCATTTTTGGCTAAACGTTGTCAAGAGATTTGTGGAAAGGAGGTAGGACGTAAGATGCAGAGTTAGATTTAGGAGACTTTTAGATAATCTTCTAAAAGTGAAGGAAAATGAAGTTCTTAACATGGACATGAAATCAAAGTTTAATCGAGGCATTCAATGTGTTGAGAGATTGGTTCACTCTACACTTCTTCATAGAATACAACCTTTGAACAAATCATAGTAATGTCAGAGGAAGAAAATAAATTACCTCATTCTCCTATAGTTTGAATGCAACTTCTTGAGTACGGCATGATCTTCGCAAATGTAGTTGCTTTCGTACAATCCAGTGAAACTCAAGATCTTCATTTGGTTCCCAATCATATGCACCTGTATTCATAAACTCTTAAGAGATATTATACACATCATATTCAATAACATTATTTGAAAAAAATTCATTCATTCGAACACTAGCTGCATTTGTTTGATTTGAATTAAATTAAAAATTTTCATCCAACATACATTCGCTTTGTGACAACTATTCATTCAGTTCATCTAATTTCTCATACTTAAAATCATACAAATCCAAAGTGGCATATATCAAATCAACAAAATCATCTTGAGCTATAAGATTTTCATACATTCCCATTGAAAACAACTCTCCACAATCAATGAAACCAAGTATTCATCATATTCAGCATAATTACACACTTGTTCACATATATTCAGCTCTTCATCATGCAAAAGATTAAGCTTGGGAGAAAATTCATCATGTTCTTCATTCATACTCCAAAGCACAGCGAATTTCCTTCAAACTTCTTGCTCGAATCTATTTCTATTTTCATAGCATATAAGTGCAACTATTAGTATTGCTTTTCCTTCTATTCAATACTTCCTTCTCAACTTAAATGTGCCAGGTCCGAAGAGTCTTCCATGCATTCATTCAGAAGTGATCTAACCTTTGTGTAGTTGTCATGTTTAGAATTTATTCATTGCCTTTCCCCTTGTCATCCTCAAGTCGAGAGATTCTTTTTTCTTAGATATTAGAATCCGTTTCTTCTCAAAATGCTTCACCCAACTCCCCTCTTCTTGCGCACATCTGCTCCTCTAAACGCCTCTGATTAGCATGAGATCCCCCTGTACCTCAGTACACTGAGAATCTCCTATGGCCTGTGACTGCCGCCATCATGTAATAGACTTCCTTCTATATCCAATTGTTCCTCTTTCTTCCGCCTTTCCTTTCTTGGCTTTGGTGATGGTAGCATGAATCAATATGTTAAGCGAAATCCCTTCTCAGATACCCAAGCCCCACTTTCGGAGATACCTAGAGCTTATTCCAAAAATAGAACTCTAATGAATCATAATAGTCCCAAGTCGGCATTAGCATATTTATGGAAATCATCTCTTCCTTTGAAAATCCAGGAGTTTCTAGTCATGATTGACTTTTCTTCCGAATTCACCATAGCTCATGGTATTCAATGGAGTATCATCCATTCCTTCAACTTTCTATATAAGAGAAACGGCTTCATCCTTATGCATATGATGAGGGCCAAGAAATTTCCAAAGAGGTATCCATGCAGGGGGGGTCTAAGGTTGGCGATATCCCAATCCCGATATGTGAAGTGATAGAGGAGTTGTTACAGAGAATGAGTGACAACATTCGAAATGCTACCATCTTTTGTGTCCTTGCAAGAGCATCGCATACTCGAAGAGCAACAATAAAAAATGAAGCTATCTAGTTGCGCATCCTGTTCTTGCAATTATGTTTTCATGGTTTCAAATCAGTGCTCCATGCTTAACAATTAGCTTGGCTTTGAATCATGACCAAAATATGGGATAAAACATCAATGTATAGTGCCATACACACTTCAAAATAATAGAGTTGCTAAATAGAGGAACATGTCACTCATGGAGATGGCAAGGTGTATGGTCAAGAGTTAAGCTTTACCACATAGATTCTAGCTTAAGGTTGTTATGTGTGAAGCATATGTACTTGATAGGTGTGCCACTAAAGCATTGCATTGTATCACTCCATATGAGGCTTGGCATGGTCAAAAGCCACATGTTGTTCACCTACATGTTTTTAGTTGTTTGGCATATGCAATGAAACTCAAGATCTTCATTTGGTTCCCAATCATATGCACCTGTATTCATAAACTCATAAGAGATATTATACACATCAAATTCAATAACATTATTTCAAAGAAATTCATTCATTTGAATACTAGGTGCATTTGTTTGATTTGAATTAAGTTCAAAATTTTCATCCAACATACATTCGCTTTGTGACAACTATTCATTCAATTCATCTAATTGTTCACACTTAAAATCATGCAAATCCAAAGTGGCATACATCAAATCATCAAAATCATCTTGAGCTATAAGATTTTCATACATTCCCATTGAAAACAACTCTCCACAATCAATCAAGCCAAGCATTCATCATATTCATCATCATTACACACTTGTTCACATATATTCAGCTCTCCATCATGCAAAAGATTAAGCTTGGGAGAAAGTTCATCATGTTTTTCATTCTTCTCTAAATCAACCTCATCTCTCTCACCCCCTCCTACTTCTTGAGGAGTACTAATGAGAATATCCTCAACTCATGAAGAGTGAATGACCAGTTCCCCATCTTCTTCTTTGTGGAGAGCCTGTGACACCTGCTTCACTAACTTCTTCAAAACTCAGATTACTCAAGTTCTAAAAATCACTAGATTCCTGCTCATTCTCTTAAGAGCATGTAGTTAGACCATATTCTTCATACACTTCTTCAGTCAACGATTCTTGCACAAGTATTTTATCATGTCTAAATATCTCGAGATATTCATTTGAGTCAACTAAATCTCCATTTGTCGGATAGTATTTGAATCCAACTTAATCAATGTAGCCATTTGATTCAATCTTTTCACATTCATTCTCGTTAGGTAACCTGCTATCAAAACATTTTTCATACATTTCAATGAGTGTCACATCTATCTCCTCATGAAAATGGATTTAGCTCATCATAGTCATCATTCCCATCAGAGTGCACCTCTTCATAGAGTGCGGCCTTACTTATATACATTTCTTTACTACAAAATCTAGCCAATAGTGTATCCTCTTTCTTGTGAACAAGATCATTGTCTTGCATCTCTGAACATACGTCTAAGGTGGTATCAACCAAATGTATATCATGGATTTGCTCTCCAGCTATACTTTCCTTAGGTCTAACATCATGCTCTTCTTTGTCAACATACATCTCTGCCTCTAGAGGACTGATCTTCAGCATGCCCTCCTTGTTAACATCATGCTCACTTGCATTCTCTTTGTACAAATCAATCATTTGGCCATATTTCATAGTTGAATCATATGCTTGAAGAGATGTTTCACTCTCAGATGGCATCAAATAATTCCTCAAATATTGCTTGATTTCATCATTTAAGGAACCATCATGTGATTGATCTTCACACACACTCACTCGACTATCTTGAGATATTTCATTTTCAATCTCTTTTTGATCCCCTTGACATCCCATAGATATCATTAAATCTTGGTAGCTATCATGTCTTGCTTCTTTGTTTGTTTGATTATCTAGTGTATCAGATTATGGGATGCCTCATGTTGTTCTCTTGGTGGGTTTTGTTTATTTTTGTTTTGTTGTATGTTTGATATGGATTTGATTTGATCTGTTTAGCTTCCATATATTCCTTTGCTGCTCCCATCTTTGGGGTTTGTGCATTTATAATGCTTAAGTATGTAAACATCGTAGAGACATCTAATGCCTCTTGGAACTTTGACACCTTAGAGATTGAATCATTTATCCTTATAGGTTCTTTATGGCGATTCTCTTCATAAGCATGTACATGTATTCCATGCATATCTTCCTTATGCCCAACTAGGGTTTCTATTATTATATAGATTTGCAAATTATTCTTAGTTTCTAAAATGCATGGAATTCACACAACTTCTTTATCTACATGAATGTTGGCTTTCCAACGATTTAAAAATTTTTCAATTGTTTGTTGCTTCTTCATGTATCTCCTCATAGCTTCATGGACAAGCATCCAATCCTCTGTGAGCCCCGATTTAGATTCTATATCTTGCAGAAGTGGAATTAGTTCCTCTGAGGCTTTAACATCAATTGCTTGAAGAAACAATGATACCCTTTCATGTCTTATACATCTCTTATCGTGCTCAAAAAGATCATTGTACTGTCACTCAAACTCTCTTTTGATTTCCATAATCCGTTGGTCCTTAGGCATATGAACCTACCTCAGGAAGGACTTACGAGTCACTTTGTCTATGTCCTCTAGCATGAACCACTTCAGGAGCTCTGCTTTGTATTGCAACCATGTCATTTGGTTTATTTGCATGAGTTGATCATACATGTCCAATTCAGACACATAGATAAAGTTTTTCCATAGCGCCATATCCGTCATCGGAGTCAAACTGACACCTAGGTACTTGACCTCGAGTGCATACTCTTTACAGAACTTGGATACATTTTTTCGATTGAAAAGCCCACAATGCTTGGTCAATCGCTCATGAAGTGACTACATGGCTTTTTGATGCCTATCCTCTACTTGAAAGCATAGGAACTAAGGTAGGAGATCTTCCATGCATTAGGGCGAAAAACGGCCGAAAAGGGGCTGTTTGCTAATGAGAGATTAAGGAAATTGACAAATAGCGTCTTTCCACGTGTACAAGAATATAACATTGCTGTCTCTTTTAACCGTATGGAGAATTTCTTTTTTTAATACAATTTTCTTTCAAAGCGCCGCTAAAGTGATGAAGAGTCTCGTATTCAGTGTACAATTTTTCGGTTTGATGCAAAAAAAGATACTTTTGCACACTACACAAAGCATATTCTCCAATTTCCAAGAAGGAATTGATTTTTGAAGATACGAAATATTTTTGGGTTCACAAAATGTCATGATCATTCAACGACAGGGTTAACATCAAATCAAAAGTTTCCACGTGTACAAAGCCTTTTTTTCTATAAATACTGCCAAAATTTGTGAACGTCGGTTTCTCGCTTTGAACATTCTTCTTCTCCTAAGTTCAAATGGCTTCTTCTTCTCGTCGTCCTTCCAATTGCGTAACTTCATGTGAGGTTTACAACAGAAGAGAGGATTCTTTGTGGAAACCTCTTTCTGTGAAAGTAAATGACTGGGTTACTATGCTTCCTAGCTGTAGAGGTGTCCAGAAAGTCAAGCGTGCCAAAAGAGACAACACAAGAAACCATTGGAAGGGACGTATTCTCAGTTTCAAATTGAAGAGATGCAGTTGGTTTGCACGAGTACAGCATGTGTACACCGCTAAGGATCTTGTTCTAGAAAATCATCTGCAATTCCCTTCGTACTGTAAGTGAAGTTTGACAATGCTCTTCTATCATTCCAGTTGATTTTGTATAATGAAACATATGTTTTTGTACTGCAGATATCTTTCCTTCCAATATTGTGGAATGGCAACCTGTTGAATGTTTAACAGGAACATTCAGAGTTCTTCATAAGGAATATGCAGAACTCATGTATGCAGAGAAATCTGTTCAATTCTTCAATAGCATAGAGTTATTTGTCGATTATGCAGATTATCAAGTGCCGTCAGGGAGGAGTTCTTATGGAATTCTTGTACACGTACCTAGTCCTTGCATCTCTTCATTAGATTGGGATGCTCCTGATCATTCAACAGTTTCAAGTTTTCTCTGCAAAATTAAATTTGACATCCAGAAGGCAATGTCAGCAGGCTGAATTTCGAGAAGGATAAAGATTCAATGGTTTTTGCCTATTCATGTCTTTGTAGCATGCTTTAAAAACATGTTATTACAGAAAACAAAAACAATGTGGTTGAATAGGAGAGTCCCTATTTCAGAGATTGATGATGTTTTAGGTAGGGAATGGGATAGCAAAGAAGTTCAAAAGCTAGGTGACATTATTTTATGTAAAGTTAGTCCCAATTCTCTTTCAATCTCATATCAGATACGTCGACAATCTCTGGTTCTAGGATATGACTATAGAAGGTGGGAAAAAAAGCTTGGACTTTGGATAGCCTTGGACTCAGAGGAGAGCTGTCCAGAATTTGAGTTAGAAGTATTGATTCATCCAGATTTTCAATCAAGGAAAATAATTGTCACTGCAAATTGGAATCTCAGAAATGTAAGGGAGCTTCTAGAATACCTTGATGAGGTATCATCTCAGTGTAGATTCTCAATTGATGATGCAATAGTTAACATTAGATCAGAAGAATCATTATCTTGCATAAGCTGCCTGCCACCAAGGGTGATTAAGTTCCAACCTTTAAGATTGTAACAAGTTAACCCTGACATTCTTACATAATGTATCTTCATCTAATAGAAGCTTCTATTGATACTTCCATTGAATTTTCTTGGCAGGATGGTTACAAACAATGTGTGTTAAATTATTAATTTTAAATGTCTTAGATATTTTTTAGGTCCTTAATTTCATATTTCCATTGATTTTTTTTTGCAGGAGTGAATTGATGACTAAGAAATAATTATACAGGAACTTGCATAAGTTAATTCTAGATGAAGAAGAGATCTAGAATTGAATATCTAATTTCAATTTAATAATTATAGTCTATCAAAGGTGCACACTAGTCTCAGCTAAATAATTTGATTCTATCCAACTTTTCTGTCCTCAAGTAATGCAAGAGAAATTATCATGGTACACATAACAAGTAATATAAGAGAGTGTGGAGAACTTGGTGCAAATTCCAATCCAAGGTTTGGTATTTCAATATTAGAAGAGCATGTCTTAAGGCATAAAGCAGAGGAGACGAGATAAGTGAAGACGACCGATGCAAGCGACTAGTGCAATCTGAAATTGTCGGATGGCCCTTATCGCTTACATCGGTCGTGTTAGCAAACTACCGCGAGAGAAATTATCATGGTACAAACGCAAACTACCAAGTAATATAAGAGAGTGTGGAGAACTTGGTGCAAATTCCAATCCAAGGTTTGGTATTTCAATATTAGAAGAGCATGTCTTAAGGCATAAAGCAGAGGAGACGAGATAAGTGAAGACGACCGATGCAAGCGACTAGGGCAATCTAAAATTGTCGGATGGCCCTTATCGCTTACATCGGTCGTGTTAGCAAACTACCGCGAGAGAAATTATCATGGTACAAATGCAAACTACCAAGTAATATAAGAGAGAGTGGAGAACTTGGTGCAAATTCCAATCCAAGGTTTGGTATTTCAATATTAGAAGAGCATGTCTCAAGGCATAAAGCAGAGGAGACGAGATAAGTGAAGACGACCGATGCAAGCGATAGGGGCAATCCAAGATTCTCCGATTCCCCGTATCGCTTGTATCGGTCGTGTCCTCTTAATTCTTTATGTCCTTCTGTAACTTCTCGAATTTAAACACTTTCCAACAAGAATGAAGTAAAAAACCCACAATGCATTCATAATTGTAACATTAATAAATTTAATTGGACCATCCAATGAACTTTTGTCAAACTCTCAAGAGGTTCAATACAACTGTGACCATCTTCCAGATGAAGATTGGCATAACTACATACAATTTGTTAAAAAATAAATATTCCAACCTCGGTTGGCTTTACAATTGATTTCAATCTAAGACTCAAAAATTGATTTAACCCTTTCTATCCTTTTTAGAGCCTTGCTTTCTCTGTTGCTTCTGTCCCTTTTTGGAGCTTTCAGCTTGACTCTTTATGTTGTTCATATGCTTTAGTGGTGAGTGAAGAGGAAGCCGTTTCTTTTTATCTTCAGACTGTTTTTTATCAGGTGGAGGGTGTGGAGGTGAGTCTGGATCATGTGGGCAGATTGCATGTTTCATGATACTATTTATTGCTCTCTCTCTGATCAAGATGATCCATGCATCTGGGTAGTCTGATAAATTCAATCCAGGACTGTAGAACCTTCTTTCCAAGAATCTTACAGCATTTGCAATCACTCTCCAGCCACATGGTGTTGAGTCTCTCTGCAATGGCACATGAATTTGGCTGTATCCAAATTGCTTTTGTTCATTCATTTTAGCTATTCCTGGAAAATTCTGATCAATATGCATCTTGAGAAGCTTTGCAGCACTGCATTGTAAAGTGAAAATCAAAACGGGGCATGGCTTTAAAATAGAGAACAACAAAATGTATAGTAACTTACACTTTGCAATTCCCATGCTGTGATGGAAGAGAATTGAGGAAAAGAGCTTGATATGCATTGAAGTCCACAATAATCAAACTCCAATGGCCCCTGTCAATGAGTTGCATGTAAATATACTTTCTTAAATGAAACAAATATGTTTCCAAAATGAAGATGAATACTTACTTTTCAATATATGGGTAAATTACACATTCTACTTCTTCTGTAAAACCCCGTAGAAAGGACTTGGCATCTCCATGTTTATGTAAAAAACATTGTGTCACCAGAGGATCTAAAATAAATACTTTTCTTTGAACCGCTTCCTCACATTGTTGAACAAGTACCCTACAAATCAAGAAATAAAAATGCAGTTAAGGAACTAGAAAATTATGCAAAACAAAAGCATTTTAAGGCCTCTAGATATACCTGAGTGAAATGTTGACCACACTATCTGATATTTCAAGATGAAGCTCCCTCAACATTTTGTTATCTTCAGGTCTAATGTCAAGAAACAATTCACTTTGCCATGGCATTGCAACATTAACTATAACCTGCCCATCTCCTTTCTTGAGGAGCTCTTTATTTGCTTTCTGTAACTTTTGAATCTGGGTTAAGATGGCACTTTCCTCTGTAAATAATCCCTGCTTTTTCCTCTCCTCCTCACTATTTGCTGCAGTTCTAGTCTCATGATCATGAGTGACTTGAGCGTTGATCTCTTCAATGACAACTGTTGTTTTAGGTGCTCGAGCTGGAGGTATATTTAAAATATCGAAGAATTTTTTGTCGTGGTGATCAATAGGAACCAGAGCTTTATCAAACTTATATCTTATTCTTGAAACAATAACATAATCCTTCGCCATTAAAGTTACCCTATGAGAATGAGCAGCACATAAGTAGGCATCATTCATGAAATCAATAGCAAAGTCCTCTGCAGCTTCTTGCAGGCATAGCAGTGCTTGAGTTTGCCACCTCACATTGACAAAGGATGAGGTCTTCATCAAAGAACAGAGGTTGGCTGAGATCTGCTTGACAACTCTCATAAATGGAAGTCTTGGGATCAACAATCCCACAGACTTTTGGGCTCTTCTAATTTCCCTCAAAGACTTAACATGGTAGTTGACCCTTTTTTTTGAAGGCTTGTCTGGCACATTGGCTTGAACCTTCTGGGAATTTTGCTCCTGGACATTTTCCCCTTGGGCATTCTTGTCCTGACCCTCAGGGTACAACTTCCTTGCTGTCTTTTTGGTTCTAGCCATACTCTGCAAAAAATCAATCTTTAGGCAAGGAATTAGGAAAAGTGGAATATTCCACTGTCAAAACTTACTCTCTAAAAGCTATGATCAATGACTCTTTCCACTATCAGAGGCACGACCGATGCAAGCGATAACAGTCATCCAGAAACGCCCGGATGTCCCTGATCGCTTGCATCGGTCGTCTTTAAATTAATCATCAAATATCAATAAATAATATCTTACAATGCAAAATTCTCAATTATCACTAAGATAAAGATAATTGGAAAACTATAATCAATGACTCTTTCCACTATCACAGGCACGACCGATGCAAGCGATAGCAGTCATCCGGAAATGCCCGGATGTCGCTGATCGCTTGCATCAGTCGTCTTCAAATTTATCATCAAATATCAATGAAATATATCTTACAATTCAAAATACTCAATTATCACTAAGAAAACGATAATTGGAAAACTATAATGAATGACTCTTTCCACTATCAGAGGCACGACCGATGCAAGCGATAGCAGTCATCCGGAAATGCTCGTATGTCCCTGATCACTTGCATCGGTCGTCTTTAAATTTATCATGAAATATCAATAAAATATATCTTACAATGCAAAATACTCAATTACCACTAAGAAAAAGATAATTGGAAAACTATAATCAATGACTCGTTCCACTGTAAGAGACACGACCGATCCAAGCGATAAGAGTTATCCGTAAATGCCCGGACGTCCCTCATCGCTTGCATCGGTCGTCCCTGAATTCATCATCATATTTCAATAAATAGTAGTTAAAATAAAGGTAACAATGCGTTATACTCAAGCATAGCAAAGGAAACCAAAATTTGCAAGCTATGATCAAGGACTCGATGATATTAAAAAACATGACCGATCCAAGCGATTAGGGTTATCCAAAAATCTCGGATGTCCCTAATCGCTTGCATCGGTCGTGTCCACATTACCTTACGTAGAGAGCGCTCTCTATAGAAATTGTGAAGTAGGCTAAAAACGTGGTGGCAATGGAACCTCGACGCTTGGCAAGTGTTGACAGAAAAAAATGAAGGAAATGAATAGGGAAGCTTAAATAGGTCCCAAAACTGAGTTGATCATTGTGCCATGTGGCATGCTCCGATTGGTCCACGTCAGATACCCGTTGCGAATTCCAACATCTTTTGCCACGTGGCATGATTTGATTGATCCACGTCATCTATCCGTTGCATCGGGGAACGTACACTTTACCACGTGGCACTCTATGATTGGTCCACCTCATTCGACCGTTTCTTCCCTCCTCACTAGAGACACGACCGATCCAAGCGATAAGAGTCATCCGTAAATGCCCGGATGTCACTCATCGCTTGCATCGGTCGTCCCTGAATTCATCATCATATTTCAATAAATTGAAGTTAAAATAAAGGTAACAATGCGTTATACTCAAGCAACACAAAAGAAACCAAAATTTGCAAGGTATGATCAAGGACGATGCTATTTAAAAAACATGACCGATCCAAGCGATTCGGGTTATCCAAAAATCTCGGATGTCCCTAATCGCTTGCATCGGTCGTGTCCACATTACCTTATGGAGAGAGCGCTCTCTATAGAAATTGTGAAGTAGCCAAAAAACTTGGTGGCAATGGAACCTCCACGCTTGGCAAGTGTTGACAAAAAAAAAAAAAAGCAAATGAATAGGGAAGCTTAAATAGGTCCCAAAACTGAGTTGACCGTTGTGCCACGTGGCATGCCCCGATTGGTCCACGTCAGATACCCGTTGCGAATTCCAACGTCTTTTGCCACGTGGCATGATTTGATTGATCCATGTCATCTATCCGTTGCATCGGGCAACGTACACGTTGCCACGTGGCACTCTGTGATTGGTCCACCTCATTCGACCGTTTCTTCCCTCCTCGCCTATAAATACCTATTTCTTCACAAACTCAAACTTTCAACCTTCAGAGAATTTCTCACCTACATGTGTATTTTTCTTTCGTCGCCGACACGACCGACACAAGCGATTTTCGCCGTTTGACCTACGTTGACTCGCTCTAGTCGCTTGCATCGGTTGTGTTCTCCTAATAGACATACAAGAGAAGCTGCAGCTTAGATGGAGGTAATGAATGAGATCCTTAGTGTCTCTCCATCAGAGAAACTTCTTGATTTCATGGTTCAAGAGGGTTTAAGTGTAGATTATTTTCCTGATGCAATGACCATATTCAACCCCGAAATTGATTTTGAAAAACTCTTAGAGAACTCGAAAAGTTTTCTTAAGGATGAGTGGGAGATTTTCTTGGGGTTGGTCGATGGGAGGATCCTTTCTATTTCTCAGAAAACCTATGTCCATCCTCACATCTTTGGGAAGGATCCAATAGATAGGGCTAAAATCACAAGAAAATGCAGAAGGATATCCCCTTTGCCAGGGAAGCTTGATTTATGCCCAGAGCATGAAAAGGACTGCTGCTTGCTCCCTTTAAACATTGCTTTCTTGATATGGCTTGATCATATCTTAGTTGAAAGGGAGGAAAATGTTCATGATGAAGACGAGCCTTGCTTAGAGCTGGCACTTGAGGCTAGCTCAAAAACTATGAAAGGTGTCATGGAGATTGTTGAGGAGATCAATCTCCAAGCAGAAGAAGAGCAGGTCAAAGATTTTGATGTGGCCACTTTTAAAGCAGAGACTGCAATAAGGGAGCCAAGTGAAGAAGTTCAAGTGTCTGAGAAGTCCCTACTTCTCCCAAATCTACCTTTTTACTTTATCTCTGGGAAAGAGTTCATACCTCTATTTTACATTCAAGAACTTTTCAATCTAAGGGAGGACTACTGTCTTGCAGCTATAGCTGAGGCAGAAGAAGTTGCAAGGAGATTCATCAATAAGAAAGGAGAAAGAAGAGAGGAATTTTTGAGTCTTGATTTGGATTTGTCTAATGAAGAATTCAAAGATTCATCACAAGCTCTTTCAAAATGCTTTGAGAAAGCTATCTCAGAGAAGCCAAAACTTGCTGATGAAGAGCATCAGAAGCAACTTGGAATATACTCGTTTGGACGTGGCTATTCATTCTTGGATGTCGCTGAGGACAAAGGAACAATTTGTATTGACTCAAAAGAGCTCATTGAGGAGGAAGATGAGGTCAAGGTATATTGTTTCATATATTCTATCAATTAAAGTTTTTGTCCGAGATCTCTATTTTTAAGTGAGAAAATGACCACGACCAATGCAAGCGATACAACCTAACGGATAATCTCCGTTGGGCCTTATCGCTTGCATCGGTCGTGTTCGGACTTGAAGAGGAAGATGAGGTCAAGTATGTAGTAAAATATATTCTCATGATTTAAAGGAAAAGGAGATGAGATGGGCTTGATGCAAAATCTCTATCTTGTGTCAGTTTGTCCAAGTTCTCCATTAGAAGTGTCAGAAGTCGATCACGACCGATGCAAGCGACAAGGCCCATCAGATATTTTCCGTCGGTCCTCATCGCTTGCTGGTCGTGTTTGGACTTTAGGAAGATGACATCAAGGTATGCAGTTAACTATATTCTCAAGAACTTTAGGTTAAGGATATGAGATGGGACCAATACAAAATCTCTTTCTTGTATCAGATTTGTCCAAGTTCTCCATTCGAAGTGTCAGAAATGGATCACGACCGATGCAAGCGATTAGGCCCATCGGATATTTTCCGCTGGGCCTCATCGCTTGCATCGGTCGTGTTTGGACTTGAGGAAGATGACGTCAAGGTATACAGTTAACTATGTTCTCAAGAACTTTAGGTTAAGGATATGCGATGGGACCAATGCAAAATCTCTTTCTTGTATCAGATTTGTCCAAGTTCTCCATTCGAAGTGTCAGAAATGGATCACGACCGATGCAAGCGATTAGGCCCATTGGATATTTTCCGTTGGGCCTCATCGCTTGCATCGGTCGTGTTTGGACTTTAGGAAGATGACATCAAGGTATACAGTTAACTATGTTCTCAAGATCTTTAGGTTAAGGATATGAGATGGGACCAATGCAAAATCTCTTTCTTGTATCAGATCTGTCCAAGTTCTCCATTCCAAGTGTCAGAAATGGATCACGACCGATGCAAGCGATTAGGCCCATCGATATTTTCCGCTGGGCCTTATCGCTTGTATCGGTCGTGTCTAGGAGTTGCATGCAGCAATGATTATACATGTCTTGCTTGTGGGAATTCCCCTCATTTATCAAACATTAGATGTTTCTAGGCAGTTTGCAAATAGATATTGATGACGACCGATGCAAGCGATAACGACAATCTGAATTTCTCTGAAGACCCTTATCGCTTGCATCAGTCGTGTCTCTTGCTTTTCTTTCTAATAGTTTCAAGTTACTTCACATGTTTCCTTAAGTGTGCTTGCACTTCATCTAACCATGTTTTTCATTTTTATCACAGTTAACTTTATTGGATGAAGACAATTACCTTGGCAGGGGCAAGGGAACAAGAAAAGCCTTAGAAGAGAAAGGAAAAGCAAAGGTGGATATTCATTCTATTATCCACTATCTTCCAAAGTTGAACCCAGCCACTTTTTGTGTTATTCACAAGCACTATAGTGAGGAGCCAGACTTTGCATTGTTCTGCTTGAGGACTCTATCAAAATACATGGGTTTTACTCCAATACCCTTTAATGCTTTCAGAGTTTTACTGCTTGAAAGAGCAACTGCATTCAGAATTTTTGGATATGCCCCTGGACTCAATGCTTCAAGGGCAGGGTACTTTCTTTGTTATTCAAGCTATGCAACGGCTGCAGGGGTGTCAGATTTAAAAAGCATTGCTGGATACAGGAGAAAAGAGTTCCTGAGATATAGAGGTGATTTGCCAGAGCCAAGCTCTTTCAAAAGGCTCAAGGAATGACTTGATTTTTTCAAATTCTATATCTCAACAAATGTACATATACAGAAATTGCCCAATGTGATATAAGACATTGCAAATTTTTTTGGTGTAATTGTTATTGATTCTCTGGTCAAAGTCATCTGATGGTAGTAGACATATTTCTTTTCAAAGCATAATACATCATGAAATGTACATACATGACATCTTTTATTTCTCAAAGAAATAAAAGACATTGCAAATATTAAAGCTCTATTTGAAATGTGGTCTTTTTCAGTTTGTGATATTGATACATGATTTGTCTGGAGATAGCCATATCCTTCTGATTATATTTGGCATGAGGTCCTTTGTAATTGTCTTCTAAAGAACCAATCAAAAAGCTCTCTGAAGGCATTGCTCTTTGTTACTCCTCCTCCTTTCCTTGTACACCTAAAGAAGCTTGTCCTTGCTTGATAATGAGATTTTTCCATGCCTTGGGTGTTCCACATGGCAAGTGGTTCTTTTTCTGCAAAGAATGCACCATGCACAAGAAGAATATGCTGGAAAGCAGAAGAATTTCATTAGATCTTTATTTCAATTAAAAATAAATAAATTGAATAAAATATCTTTGGAGCTCACCAAGTAGTATGTTATGTCTTTGGCACCCCATGCCTCTATGATGGTTTCTATAAGCTCTGTGGTCGCCTTTCTGAAATCTGTCACATAACTTTTTGATGTTACCTGCTGCCTCATGATCTTTAAAAGATTATCTAGTTTGACCCACACCTCCATTCCCTTTTTTGCTATTTCTAGTTTGCTTTTTACATTAGTCGTGACCTCACAAAATGTTTTCCATGAATTCCACATGGCATTAAGTTGTTTGCCATCATGGTTGCTGAAGAATCTCCTTGCTTTTGCACCTCCCATTGAGACATCCTGTAAAACATCACCTGTATTTTGTGAAAGCTTTGGATCTTTTCTTAGATGAACATCACCACCATGAAACCCCATTTCTGAAAGAAGACATTCACATTTTTTTATGCATTCATCTGCAAGAGTTGTAGGCTTGATAGAATATGCATAATCCAAGTGAAGACGGACCAACTTGTCAATGATTCTTAACTCTGCATGTAGTGTACATATGTGTACATTTGTCAATGCTATTGGAAGTATGGGATCCCAAATCATTGAAGAAGATGAGTAGTTACGAAGAATAACATTTTGTCTAGAAGGAGCCTCTTCACCCTCAGCTCTAGTAATCCATCCATTTGTACCTGGGCTTTGCATGCAGTACAAGCAAGGGTATTTAGAATTTGCTCCCCCACTTATACCAAACATGCATTTGAGTGTCTTTAGGTCTCCACTCAAATGCCACTCAACTTGAAAGTTTCCGTAGTCTTTGACATTCAACAATTCTCCTGCATGATGCCCTTGGATAACATTTGGAATGTTTGTCTGTGAGAATAACCATTTAAGTGTTTTATGGCTCTCAGATGGAACTTGAGCACAGCCAACCCACCATAACTCCATTTCTGATTGTACTTTGAGAGATGGAGTATCCAATTTCCCAAGGCTATAGTCCAAAGCTTTGTTCATCAGTGCAATGCTTATTCTCTCCATCTTTTGATGTTTTTTAAGCTCAGCTTCATCAAGTTTGATTACAAATTTCAATAGACCAGAACATTCATGCTCTTTTATATTATAGAACTGAACCATGTATGTTTGAAGTTTTATAACATCTATCCATATGTTGTTAAATGCATTGTAAGTGAAATGTAACTTTTGTTTTCCTACTTCGTAAGGCATGTTACCGTGAATATGTTTATATTCACCAAATACTGATGTGATCAATTCACACCAAACTTTTGAAATTGCTCTATAACCTTTCCTACTCACTCCGACACTATCACAAATATTTTGAATTTGAGATGGTTCTAGTAAAAGATTCATTTCTGTCATGAGTTTTTGAAAAACAAAGCGTTTCAAGTATGTATTTTCATTTAGTTTCAATAGTCTTAAAACATCATTTTGACTCAAAATTTCATTAAAGAAATGTATGCGCTCAAAACTGCTCGACATATTGAAACCTAACACATTTGTCACATGATCTCTAACAATTTTCATTCTTTTCTTTTTCTGGCCAGATTTTTCAGTCAAATCTAAAAAAGGTTTTACTCGTTTTGACCGCATTCTCAAACCTATAGGAGTTTCTTTCATTTTTTTAAAAGACTCTAACTGAGAAGATAAAGTGGATAATTTGTTTTCTAGCTCTCTCATATGTAAATTCTTCTGGTGTAGTGTGTTTTGTAAATAGTTTATGTATTGTACATAATTCCTTGAAATATCCCAGAGCCTTGAACAATAGCCTCGTAAACCATCCTCACCATCTCCCACAAATCTAATCAGATCATGAAGATTATGAAAAGGGGGGTACCTTCCAGTTTGTGGATCAATTGGATAAACAGATCCATCTGTCCATATGTCGATATGTTTCTTGCCTTCCTTTCGCAATCCATCCACTTCAAGAGGATGAAGAGCCCTTCGAAATACGTTTCTTGTCGTCGCATACTCCTGACTAACTGCAATGTTGATATGGAACTTTTTACAATGATTTCGAATGTTTGAAAGCTCAGGGAGAGTATTTGGGTTAACGTTCTCCATGGTTTGCTACGAAAAATGACCAGCAAGTGTCTAAAATGACGTGAAAGGGAGAAACAGGCTTGCTATGAAAAGTAGAGAAAAAAAGCGCAAAACGTGATCAGCACACATTATATAGGTCCGTGAACAAGAGGAAAATTCAACTTTTGAGGCGTAAGATATCACACAAACTTCGAGGCGTAAGATATCACACAAACTTTTCATGATTATATGATACGAGTTTCTCTCTCTTCAAAATTTGCATAAGATACGTTTTAAATGAACTTACATGGAATTTCTTAAAGGATTTGACAACTTTAATCCCGATTAAGCACAACTAATTGAAATCCTTACACGGCCCTTTTTGGGCCGTTTTTCGCCCTAATGGTTTGAACTGCTAGGTTTGCTAAGCTAGGTCATCGCATTGATTCCCCAAATTGCTATCCCCATGATTTACTCACCCCCTCCTTTCACGATGGATTCATGAGATATGTCGAGGGGTTTGTGGAAAGGAGGTAGGACGTAAGATGGAGAGTTAGATTTAGGAGACTTTTATATAATCTTCTAAAAGTGAAGGAAATGAAGTTCTTAACATGGACATGAAATCAAAGTTTAATCGAGGCATTCAATGTGTTGAGAGATTGGTTCACTCTGCACTTCTTCATAGAAGACAACCTTTGAACAAATCATAGTAATGTCAGAGGAAGAAAATAAATTACCTCATTCTCCTATAGTTTGAATGCAACTTCTTGAGTATGGCATGATCTTCGCAAATGTTGATATGCAGCAGTTATGTGTTAGAAGCCATTCAAACATTTCATTTGCAAATTGATGGTGTGAAGCATAGAAACGTTTGCGCTATGAAATATAACTCCAATCTTGATTCTCCTGAAAAGTTATGCGCTTGTACTTCATCATTCTTCATGAGCATATGGAAACTCTCAATAGCTTAGGTTTGTTCGTTACGAAAAATCCACTACATATGGAAGCTTATGCGTTCGACTCATTGGAAGTATGTTCACGCATGATTCCGTGCTTCATTATTTGCTAAGAATGGATATAGCGCGTAACTAAGTAATTCTTGACATACAAAGATCACAAGCTTAAAACATGACCCCAATGACCACGTTAGCAACACATCGGCTAACAGTATATTAAAGAGTGGAAATATGTAAAGCCTCTTGTTGATGATAAACTCAAAAGTGAACGCTTACAGGATTATATGAGAGTTTCAAGGTGCGTGTTTGTATATAGCATGACACTCTTTATCATTTCACTTGACCAAAGTTTCATGTAACAAAGTTTCAATTCATAGGTTTGAATGTTTATGGTCAAGAACGTGCAAGTAATCCCGATGTCATGCCTTGAACATAGGAAATTAAAGGCCTCACTGAGTCTAGCAAGCAGCTTTGTGAATATCCATTCCTAAACCTTTCATGCTTATTTTCGAATTCCCGATGTAAATAAATTTGAATAGTACTTTATTAAAGTACCGAATACTTGGCGCACAAAAATATTAAAAAAAAAAAGCAAATGCAAAATTTAAAAACAAAAAAGCGATCTCAAAGCCACTACACTTCTGCAATGTAATCCTTGGATTGCCAGCAAGTCTCTGTTCAATACGCAGCAGTACTTTCAACAACCGCTGGTAAGTGGCAGAGAGTAAGTTTCACGCTTGCTCATGATTCGTTCATAATGAATTTCTTTCATGGAACTTCTTATGTAATAAGGGGGAAGGGAAAAAATATGTAGGGAAGATTTGACTGTTCAATTCATATATTTAAGAGGTATGCAAAGATCACGTTCACGAAAGAAAAATTTGACACGAACATTATAGCATTAAAGGTATAGTCTCCACAAAGAGGGGGTAGAAGAATGAGCCGCTTTTACACATAGTTCGTCAATTCTATCAAAATATTTCAGTTCCTATTGACATATGATCCTTTCTTCGTATTTCATATCGAAGCTCAGCCATATGAGTTTGAGACATTCGTACAATCAGTCGTCGTTCTCCTCAAGTGAAAGTTGGTACAACATCATAACTTGCAATGAAGTCTCAAAATATAGCAGCCTTCTACGTCTTCCTGTCAACTCTCAAAGCTATTTCCACCTTGCTTAGTGCAAGAACAAAAACATATCAGACGATAAGTGGCCACGATCTTTGTCCTCTTCAACAATGAAATTCTGGCGCCCACTCTATCCTCATGAAGCTTAAAGCAAAAAAAATGAGTATTCTTCGCATATCTTCAAATCTAGTGTCTTCGTTACAATGAGCTTCATATTACTTCAATATGACTTTTATAGTTGCGTTAATGAACTTTCATACTCCAAAGCACAGCGAATTTCCTTCAAACTTCTTGCTCGAATCTATTTCTATTTTCACAGCATATAAGCACAACTATTAGTATTGCTTTTCCTTCTATTCAATACTTCCTTCTCAACTTAAACTGCCAGGTCCGAAGAGTCCGAAGAACCTTCCACGCATTCATTCGAAAGTGATCTAACCTCTATGTAATTGTGCTGAATTTATTCATTGCCTTTCCCCTTGTCGTTTGGAAGCCGAGAGATTCTTTTTCCTTAGATATTAGAATCTGTTTCTTCTCAAAAATCTTCACCCAGCTCCCGTCTTCTTGCGCACATCTGCTCCTCCAAACGCCTCTGATTAGCATGAAATCCCCCTGTACCTCAGTACACTGAGAATCTCCCATCGCCTGTGACTGCCACCATTCTGGGAGCGCGCGAGCTATGGCGGCTCCTCGTGTACAGACCCGACAATGAGAGACAGACAGATACAAATTCATCCGTGCGGTGAGGCGACACAATAGTGGTGAATTTACATTACAATAAAAGTGCTTTTGTGTTTTTTACAATGTGATGCGCCATTTTAGGCATAGTTTTTTCCTCCTCTATATTAGTTATGTCATCAAAAAGTGCATCATGTAAGTCTGCATCAGAAGTGGAATGAATTGCATCATCACATGAAACCTATAAAGGCTGAGAAGTTTCCTCATTAGGACTAGCACTAGATTGTCCACCTGTAACAAGAGGTAGCAAGGTGTCATACATGTCTTTGGACGTAACTAATCTCACCTTAGTACATGAAACTAATGGATGAATAACATCTTCCACATAAACAACATCATGGTTAACCAAAATGTTTTTAGTCTATGGATGATAAAAACGATAGCCCTTGATTTTAGAACTGTACCCAAAAAAAACACATTTCATTGCTTTATAATCCAATTGTTTGCAATGTTGTTCTGGCACTAATGCATATGCCAAACAACCAAAAACATGTAGGTGAATAACATATGGCTTTTGACCATGCCAAGCCTCATATGGAGTGATACAATGCAATGCTTTAGTGGCACACCTATCAAGTACATATGCTTCACACATAACAACCTTAAGCTAGAACCTATGTGGTAAAGCTTGACTCTTGACCATACACCTTGCCATCTCCATGAGTGACATGTTCTTCTATTAAGCAACTCTATTATTTTAAGGTGTGTATGGCACTATACATTGATGTTTTATCCCACATGTTGGTCATGATTCAAAGCCATGCTAATAGTTAAGCATGGAGCACTGATTTGAAACCACGAAAACATAATTGCAAGAACAAGATGCGCAACCAGACAGCTTCATTTTTTATTATTGCTCTTCGAGTATACAATGCTCTTGCAAGGACACAAAAGATGGTAGCATTTCGAATGTTGTCACTCATTCTTTGTAACAACTCCTCTATCACTTCACATATCGGGATTGGGATATCGCCAACCTTAGCCCCCCCTGCATGGATACCTCTTTGGAAATTTCTTGGCTCTCATCATGTGCATAAGGATGAAGCTGTTTCTCTTATAAAGAAAGTTGAAGAAATGGATGACACTCCATTGAATACCATGAGCTATGGTGAATTGGGAAGAAAAGTCAATCATGACTAGAAACTCTTGGGTTTTCAAAGGAAGAGACGATTTCCATAAATATGCTAATGTAGACTTCGGGCTGTTATGATTCATTAGAGTTATTTTTTTGGAATGAGCTTCGGATATCTCCGAAAGTGGAGCTTGGGTATCTCAGAAGGGATTTCGCTTAATATACTGATTCATGCTACCATCACAGAAGCCAAGAAAGGAAAGGTGGAAGAAAGAGGAACAATTGGATATAGGAGGAAGTCTCTTACATGATGGCGGCAATCACAGGCCATGGGAGATTCTCAGTGTACTGAGGTACAAGGGGATTTCATGCTAATCAGAGGCGTTTAGAGGAGCAGATGTGCGCAAGAAGATGGGAGCTGGGTGAAAATTTTTGAAAAGAAACGGATTCTAATATCTAAGGAAAAAGAATCTCTCGACTTGAGGATGACAAGGGGAAAGGCAATGAATAAATTCTAAACATGACAACTACACAGAGGTTTGATCACTTCTGAATGAATGCATGGAAGACTCTTCAGACCTGGCACATTTAAGTTGAGAAGGAAGTATTGAATAGAAGGAAAAGCAATACTAATAGTTGCGCTTATATGCTGTGAAAATAGAAATAGATTTGAGCAAGAAGTTTGAAGGAAATTTGCTGTGCTTTGGAGTATGAATGAAAAACATGATGAATTTTCTCCCAAGCTTAATCTTTTGCATGATGAAGAGCTGAATATATGTGAACAAGTGTGTAATGATGATGAGTATGATGAATACTTGGTTTGATTGATTGTGGAGAGTTGTTTTCAATGGGAATGTATGAAAATCTTATAGCTAAAGATGATTTTGTTGATTTGATGTATGCCACTTTGGATTTGCATGATTTTGTGTGAACAATTAGATGAATTGAATGAATAGTTGTCACAAAGCAAATGTATTTTGGATGAAAGTTTTGAATTTAATTCAAATCAAACAAATGCACCTAGTGTTCGAGTGAATGAATTTTTTTCAAATAATATTATTGAATATGTTGTATATAATATCTCTTATGCGTTTATGAATACAGGTGCATAGGATTGGGAACCAAATGAAGATCTTGAGTTTCACTGGATCGTACGAAAGCAACTACATTTGTGAAGATCATGCCATACTCAAGAAGTTGCATTCAAACTATAGGAGAATGAGGTAATATATTTTCTTCCTCTGATATTACTATGATTTGTTCAAAGGTTGTCTCCTATGAAGAAGTGCAGAGTGAACCAATCTCTCAACACATTGAATACCTCGATTAAACTTTGATTTCATGTCCATGTTAAGAACTTCATTTCCTTCACTTTTAGAATATTATCTAAAAGTCTCCTAAATCTAACTCTGCATCTTACGTCCTACCTCCTTTCCACGCACCCCTTGACAACATTCAGCCAAAAATGCATTAAAATCAAAAGACATATATTTGCCTCCTCAATTAGAATGGAGGATGCCAATTTTACATGCTGACAAATTGTTAGCGAAAACTAGAAATTGTTTGAAGCACATAAACACTTTAAACTTTGCTTTCAATGGATATACCCATGCATGTAAAAATCATGAAAGAAAGTCATGAAGTAAAGAAAGATTCCAAAAGAGGGTTTCTACATAAGACCATAGAAATCAATACAAACAAGCTACAATATCTAAGTAGCTCAAACTAAACCATCTTTTGGGAACACGAAACCCTACATTTTGCCCAAAATATAGCCTTCACAGACATGTTCACCAGGTGCCTCAAGTTTGGGCAAAGGGGACACTGTTTCATATTTCTACAAGCATAGCAAACTAGCAAAATTCAAATGACCAAAGCATGCATGCCAAAGCTTTGCATCTGACAAAGCTTGAGAATCATGTATTGCACATGTTGAATCATTCATAAAATTTTCATAGTCTATGACCTTATACAGCCCACATTAGGATCAATAATGATTGAAAAAGGGGTTGTTTGCTAATAACAGATTATGTAAATTGAATAATAGAGTCTTCCAACATGTACAAGAATATAACATTGGTGTCTCCTTTAACCGTATAAAAAAATTCTTCTTTTTAAGACAATATGCTCTAAAAGCGCCGCTAAAGTGATGAAGTTTCCGATAAGGTTTGATGCAAAAAAATATATTTTTGCACACCACAACAATGCATATTATTAATTTCCAAGAAGGAATCCATTTTTGAAGATACAAAGTATTTTTGGGTTCACAAAATTCCATGTTCATTCGGCGACAAAGTTGACATCAAATCAAAAGTTTCCACATTTAATAAGCCTTTTTATCTATAAATACTCACAAATTCTGTGAATGTCGGTTTCTCACTTTGAGCATTCTTCTTCTTCTCAATTCAAATGGATTTTTCTTCTCTTCATCCTTCCAATCATGTAACCTCATGTGAGGTTTACAAGAGTAGAGAGGATTCTTTGTGGAAACCTCTTTTTGTGAAGGTAAATGAATCAGTAACTATGCTTCATAGCTGTAGCGGTGCCCATAAAGTCAAGCACGCTAAAAGAGATAACACAAAAAACATTGGACGGGACATATTCTGAGTTTCAAATTGAAGAGATGCGGTTGTTTTGCAAGAGTACAACATGTGTATGAAATTAAGGATCTTGTTCTAGAAAATCATCTACAATTCCCTTTGTACTGTAAGTGAAGTTTTACAATGCTCTTCTATCATTTCAGTTGTTTTTGTATAAGAACATATATGTTTTTGTATTGAAGATATTTTTCCTTCCAATATTATGGAGTGGCAACCTGTTGAATGTTTTATAGGAACATTCAGAGTTCTTCATACGGAATATGAAGAACTTATGTATGCAGACAAATGTGTTCAATTTTCCAATAGCATAGAGATTTTTGTCCATTTTGCAGATTATCAGGTGCCATCAAGGAGGAGCTCTTATGGAGATCTTGTACATCTGCCTACTCCTTGCATCTCTTCATTAGATTGGGATTCTCCTAATCATTCAAGAGTTTCAAGTTTTATATGCAAAATCAAATTTGACATCCAAAAGGCAATGTCACCAAGCTGAAATTCGAGAAGGATAAAGATTCAATGGTTTTTATCTATTCATGTTTTTGTAGCATTCTTTAAAAACATGTTATTACAGAAAACAAAAACAATGTGGTTGAATAGGAGAGTCTCTATTTCAGAGTTTGATGATGTTTTAGGAACACACAATCACTATCAAGGAGGAGCAAGCTACACACGTAAACCAATATACATGACTGATTTGGCAATTTTGGGGGCGGCTCGTGCTGCGCTATATCAGAAGTGAATGATGACATCGCTTCCTCGGAGGAGTTGTTAGGGAGAAATATGCGAAGTTTCTCGAAGAAAGAAGAAGAAAAAGACGTAGAAGGTGCTGCAGAAAGGAATTGACGAGGAGATTTTTTTGTAGACAAGGGACAAATAGCATCAATATCTATGACGGGCTATGACTTCTTTTATTGATCTATGTTTACTGAGGACTCTGACCATGAGTTACACTGAAGAATTATGTATTAACACAGATGCAAAAGGTGCTTCGACTGTATGTGACGCTGTTGAGGGTATCGTTTAGCTTCCGGTTTCATGATGACTAAATAATGCCTAGGACAACTGCGCCGTGAGAGGTCTTTTCTTGTCGGGTATACATTTGGATTTCGTGTTCTTCATTTTGATTGCATGTGGCAAGCTACGTTATGTATTCTCTTGTGGTTTCGTGAATGGACACTACTCATATGCTATGAGACAAATGTATGATATTGCGGGTCCTTAATTGGACAACTCACATGCCTTGTGAGGTTTTATATTACCCTACTGAAAACCTTGAATTTAAGCAAAAAGTGAGGGACATGGTAAGGTTTTTAACTGGGGTATTCTCATGCTTGGAGATACTCTAGTGATATAGGTGGAAGGCCAAAGAGAAGACAGTCCAAAGACCTCGTGTATCCATCAAGGGATGAATGTATGATTTTTGAGGCCTCCCAGCAGAGACTATTTGCTTACGTTATGTGTTGTTATTGATGCTTTTACCTAGTGTTTGGGTTTTTGGAGTGGATTGACAATATTTGACTTGGGTCATATACACTTTGGGCAAAGAAGACTCTGCCAAAATGTTTTCGGAGAGGTCAAAATTGAGCATATAAGTGCATAGAGACACAAGAAAAAGAAGGAAACCATTGAGATTACTTGTGAACATTCAGTTTTTGGTGCATATATCTAGAAATACAGTTCAAATGCTACCGAAGTTTTTCTAGGCCTCGCCATAAAATTGCCATAACATAGAGAATTGCCTAAATTGCAAGAATGGGTGATAACATTGTGCAAATAGTTGTTGATATGTGAATAAAGAAAATTATCATATATGGTCGTATAGGATGGAAAATTTCTTGATGGGAAAAGGTCTTTGGGGATTAGTGAATGGAGAGGACGAGTGTCTTGAGTTGCTAGAGAACCCGAATGCAGAACAGCAAAGGGAATATAAAACATGGATAGAAAAATCTAGAAAGGTTCTCCATTGGATTTCGATATATATATCAGAGAGCCTAATTCCACATATTATGAAGGCTACCACACCAAAGGAAGCTTCGGATATAATCCATAAGATATATGGTACGTCGATGAAAGCTAGAAAAATTCACTTAAAGCAAAAATTGCATAGTGTATGGCGTGGAAATAGGTCCATAATGGATTATGTGGCCGAGATTAGGAAGATCATTGATGATTAAGCTTCCATAAATTGCACGATCGCTAATGATGATATGGTTTTAGTTATGCTAAATGGTCTAGGACCGCAGTACAAGAGCTTAGATACCTCTATCTCAGTAAGAGGCACTATGCCTCATTTTGACGAGCTCGTAGCTCTTTGCATGACAGAAGAAGTAAAGCTTGGTTTCAATGCATTGGGAAGTGCCAATTCAAGAGATCATGCATTCTTTCAGCATAGAGGAAGAGGTTCTAGTAATGGATGATCATCTTCTAGAAATGTGAATACAATGGATATGCCAAGAGGTAGAGGAAGATCACAGCACCTGGGAATTGTTACCATTGTGGCAAGTACAACCATTTTGAGAAAGATTGTTATTATAAGCAGAATAGTCAAAGAGGAAGAGGTAGAAGCCATTATGCGGCACATGGAAATTTCGCTGCAGAAAGTTCGTATAGAGACTATGGCAGAGATAATATGTTTGCGATGGAGCATGTGTTGAATAGTATGTCAAAGCCTAGAAACGATATGAACTGGTATATAGACTCTGGTTGCACAAATCACATGACGAGTATTGAAAATTCGTTTGAGTCAAAAGAGGCTTTGAAGACTAAAGAGTATGTAGCAAGTGGTGATGATACCTTATGCATGAAACAATGTTGGGAATTTACCGCTAGTACAAAGAAATGGTGTTCGAAACACATTAAGTGATGTCTTTCATGTGCTTAGCATTACAAAGAACCTAGCTTCGGTTGGTCAGCTAGCAGATCAAGACATGGAAGTTATTTTCAATAAATATGGTTGTTTTATACATGAGTTCACGTATAAAAAGAGGAAAATTACTTGTTCAGGGGAAGAACATGGGTAGATTGTTCACATTTGATATGGGTACACCCGTTTATGAGAACATGTATGCCAAGAATAGTGAATATTCAGATATAGCTGAATTATGGCATAAAGAAATTGTTCATATCAATTTGAGAAAATTGAAGTCCATGGAAAAGCAAATTTTAGTGCGTGGACTACCAAGATATGGTCATTTCAACTTTGAAAGAATTTGTGAAGCACGCGTATTTGGAAAACATCAACGTATGAAGTTTCCAAGAAGAGAAATGTAGAGGAGGAGACCACTAGAGCTAATCCGTAGTGATGTGGTTGGACTTGCTAGAAAAAAATCAGTTGGTGGCTCACTATATTTTTTGATATTCATTGAGGATTATAGCCGATATACATGGATTTATTTCTTGAAGCATAAGACTGAAGTCTTTGAGTGCTTTCTAAGATTCAAAAATATGGTTGAAAAGCAATTGGAAATGTATATAAAATGCCTATGATCAGACTTAGAGGGAGAATATATCTCAAGAGAATTTGATCAATACCTTAGTGATCATGGAATCGGAAGGAGATTGCCTTGTAGATACACACCACAACAAAATGGTGTTGCAGAACGCAAAAATCGTGTGATTGAGGAAGTTGCTAGAGCCATGTTGAATGAAAAGAACATGCTAGATATGTTTTGGGCAGAAGCTTGTCATACTGTTGTGCATGTTATAATAGAGCTCCCACAAGCATGGTTCATGATCTCACTCCTTATGAGAGGCTATGGAAGCATAAGCCTAATGTTAGCTATTTACGAGTTTTTGGAAGTATTTGTTATGCGCATGTGCCTAGTTAGTTGAGACACAAGTTTCAGGCGAAATCTGAAAAGTGCATATTTGTTGGATACTCAGAAGAGAAGAAAGGATATCAATGTTATAATCTAGTCACAAAAGAATGTATAGTGAGTAGAGATGTTATATTCGATGCACAAGCATCATGGTACGCACCCAAAGACATGGCTGTGATAGGGAACAATATGGATGATTCTATGCATAATGTTCATGATGAGTCGGGAACAAGTCGTAGGAATTTTGACCATGAAGAGATTCAAGACTATGGTTCATAAGAGTTTTCTACATCTGAAACGTCATGGAGTGAAAATGCAAAGGACTATGCAAGAAAAAAGGAGAAAGGGAAAGATACGTACATGTCTGATTCAGATATTGAAGATGAGATAGTTACACCTGCATGTTGAAAAATATGAAGGAGAATTATTTTCCCCCACAGGCAAGGAAAGAGACACCTTCAAGATCAGATGAAGAACAAACACCTTTGAGAGGATCTACGAGAGTAAAACATCTTGTGGATAGATTGAATCTATACAATAAGTCTATGAAGCTTCATTATGCATACATGAGAGAAAGAATCAAGCATGAAAAACCAAATAATTTTCATGATGCATCACAAAGCGAAGATTGGTGCAAAGCAATGGACGATGAGATGAATGCACTGAAGAAGAATGATACATGGGAATTAGTGAAATTGCCACCGAATAAGAAAGCTATTGGATGTAAATGGGTATACAAAGTGAAGTGCAAAAGTGATGGTTCATTGGAGAGATTTAAAGCACGCTTAGTTGCAAAAGGATATGTATGGATTGGATTATGAGGAAACATTTAGTCTAGTAGTAAAAATGACAATGGTGAGAAGCGTGATCGCATGGGTTGCTATGAACAATTTGAAATTGTATCAAATGGATGTTAAGAATGCATTCTTGAATGGAAAATTGCACGAGGAAGTCTATATGCAACAATCAGAAGGTTATGTGCATGCAAAATATGTTGACTATGTATGCAACTTAAAGAAAGCATTTTATGGTTTGAAAAAAGAACCAAGAACATGGTGTGAAGGATTCACTAAGAAGTTATTGGATCTGAAATGTATGCAATCAAAGGCTGATTATTCATTGTTTGTATGGAATCAAGGAAGTGAAACGATTCTATTAGTGATTTATGTCAATGATTTGATCATTACTAGTAACGATGAGAAGAGGATTGATGATTTGAAAAGGCAACTAAAATCTGAATTTTTGATGTCGGATTTGGGAGAGCTAAAATACTTTTTGGGAATTGAAGTAATTTCGATGAAAGAGGGAACTTGGATGATACAATGCCATTATATGTTGGAAATGCTTGAGAGATTTGGTATGAGTGCTTGCAAACCTGTTGATACACCACTTGATGCTAATGTTAAGCTTATGGATGATGGAAACTACTTGCATGATGCCAATATGTATAGAAAGATGGTTGGAAGTTTGATTTATGTAACAAAGACAAGACCGGATTTGAGTTTTGCAGTTGGTTTGGTGAGTCAGTGTATGTATAAACCATGTAGAGTGCACTTGGATGCAGTGTGATGCATATTGGGATATGTGAAAGGAACATGTAACTTTGGCTTGTTTTATGAGAGAAAAGTTCAGCCATGTATATATGCATACACACATGCCGATTGGGCAGGAAATGTCATGGATCGAAGGCCAACAAGTGGATTTTTATTTTCGTTTGGAAGTGCAATCATTTCTTGGAGTATCAAGAAGCAACCAACTGTCGCTTTGTCAAGTACGAAAGCTGAATATAGAGGCATTACACAAGCCGTTTGTGAAGCAACATGGATTAAGTACCTAGTCGAAGACATGGGAGTCTACATAGACGAAAATGTGGTCATCTATTGTGACAATGTGAGCAACATTATGCTATCAAAGAATCCACTTTATCACGCAAGATCGAAGCACATCGAAGTTCATTATCACTTTGTTCGTGAGAAGGTCATCAAAGGGAAAGTGGAGTTGATCCACACAGCACTGGAGAACAAGTGGTGGATATCTTCACCAAAGCTCTTTCCAAAGAAAAATTCATCTACTTCACAGAAGCTTTAAGAGTTAGAAAGGTTTAGTTTGTATCTAGATTTCACTTCATGTAATATTTAGCAACCAAACAACCTAGCTTGAATCAACTTCATGGCATCATTGAAATATGGGAAGTTAGGGAGGCAATTGAGAGGTAGCTCCACCTTGCCATGGTGTATTTTAAAAGCAAAGGTGGAGCAAAGAAAATTAACGGCATAGCCAAGACTTGGAGACACCTGCCACCTTGTTTTAGATGAAGGCATTTGTGTTAGCAACAAACATTTTAAGAATCATTTGGTCATATCTTCTAGGAAGCAAAAGAACTATCATGCTCATGGTCATATCTTGGTTGACCAGATAGTTACGCCATCTAGAAAACTAGCGAATAAAAGGCGAGTGAGAGGATAACCTTCTCTATAGACCTATTGAGCTTGACGGGGTCCAAAGGACTCATATTGATGCTGATATTAGAAGAGGCATTTCCAAGGAGAGAGGCATTCATTCATGCAAACCTAGGGTAGAACCCCAAGTGCTTAAGATACTGCAAATTAAAGACCTTAAGATTCAACCATGTTGAAGTCTCGTGAGGAGATCACATTTCTTTAGAGGGAATCGAGAAAAAACACAAGTTTTCTCTCTTCCTTGAGGAGAGTTCCAAACATATATCGAAACCACTCAGAAAGGTAAACGATTGATGATTCTTTTCCACACCCATCTGTCATGAGGATCCTGGTTGTTCCCACCATACAAAAGACCAACTTGTTTATACTGCACAATTGCGCCATCGTTGACCCCAACATGGGTAATAGAGATCTAGATGTGGAGATAAGAGATCACCATGAATCTTTTCATCAGTTCATCACCATCAATATTGACCTCCTAAAGGTAGATAAAATCAGGGTTGGGCTTATTATCCTTAAGCCATTGACCAATAATCACTATCCTAGTGGGTTTAGTAATTCCTCGCCAATTGAGTGCGAGGACAATCATGAGCGACGAGAGGAAGGCCTCTAGGATGGGATTTGATCTTCGTTCCTCTTAGTCTAGACCTCGATAAATTGTTTTCGCCATGGGCCACCAACACGGGAAAGCGTGCCTTTTATGGCACCCCTCCACAAAATGGGATGGACCACACCAATCTTAACTTTTGGGTTGCAAACCTTATCCCTATAGATGTCTAGAAAAATGGAACCGATTATGGAGCTTTTTTGGTCTTTCTTCGTTACTAGTGGAATATTATTGTAAGGACTTTTTCTCGTATGGAAGTTCTAGTGTCTTCTGTCAAGTTGAAACCACTTGAGAAGTCATACAAGATGAATTCTTTCTCAGGAATTGAACATTCTCGAAGAGGAGTGGATTATACCATTTTGAGGAATCCTCGGCTTATTTTGTCCTCCCTTTAGCTTCCTTGAATTCCTCCATCGTCTCTCCCCATATATTTTCTCTAACCTCTTCTACACTCTGAGTCTCATTTGTGTTATTGGATTTTATTACAATATAGGTGTTGGGATCTTCAAAGGTTTAACTTATGGGATGTGAAACTCCCCCGGCAATCGGGTGGGAAATCTCTGAACCTTATTGAATTGGAAACTCTTTGGTTTTGTGACCTTGGAACGCACATCGCAAGCAGGAATTGACTAGATCCTTGTAGAAGACTTCTTGCTCTAGGATCGTTCTGTCCCTAATCTGGATGTCGCTGATGATGGCAAGATTGAAGTTATGATCATCTTCCACACAAATCTGGGGGTTCCAAGGTGCATTGAAAGAGCGTGCATGCTTTCATAGATGAGCTTCCCAACATCAGGTGTCGAACCAATAATCCTACTGAAATGGTGACACGATATCCTTCACAAAGTGGTAAAGATGAAAAGGAAGGTTTGAAAGCTCAATCTAGAGAGGATTTCGGGATGATTTATTTTTGCTCATTGCAAATGTTGGAACCACCTGAAGAGGCACATTTTGGTTCCTTAAATTTTCCATGTGCTAGTGCTGGGTAGTTGAAACACCATTTCATCACTTTCAAAGACTACTAATATGTGGTTTGCGAGGATGAACTAACATTTGATAATGATTATCCCTCTCGTGCACCATTCTTTATCGAGACCTGTAAAGCTTTTGATCCAAGATCAAGTCCCAAATTAATGACCAATGAAACATATTCTCTTCAGCTCAGTTTGGATCTTTTTGGACTCAGCATTGAGGAGAGAAACGAACAGGCCCTTGACCCCGAAAAGAGGGAGGAACTCGCCTGGGGCAACCACATGAGCCACGCGGGTCACACTAGACATCACAAGCATGGAAATGGCCATAAGGAAGTAGGCGACGGAAGAGAGAGAGAGAGAGAGAGAGAGAGAGAGAGAGAGAGAGAGAGAGAGAGAGAGAGAGAGAGAGAGAAGTGCAGCCAAGAGACTCCACTGGTTGAATCCTAAACCGATCCCCGAGAGGCACACATTAATCTAGCACCAAACACCCGAAAGCACTTCACCCACCACTCACTAAGCAAATGCAGTGACCGATTTGGGTGCCCATCAACATCACAACCTCTAATACCCTACACCTCCACTTCGAAGGCCCAAAGCCACCCCGCCAATAGCCCCAACCAGCCATACGATGGGAGGCCTAGCGGAGCCCCAACACGAAGATCCTAGGGCCCAAAGCACACAACCAATGGATCAAGCACTAGGGCCATTGCCCAACGGCTCATAGGTGAGAGCATCCATGCCCAACAAACAGAACGTGCGACTACCCAACAACCAAAAGATCAACACCAATAGGCTATCAACAACACTCTAGATTGGCAAGAAGAATTCAGAAACCGTGCAATTGCTTTCTCTCATAATCTTTAGTATCAATTACAACAATTATAACTCAGGATATTTCCGTACGATCACAATATTCTTCCCCGTTGAGTGAATCATCCTAATAAACGAATTTGCAAACAAATATGCTAATGATCTCGATGATTTCTGATTTGATCTACTTGTTTGTTCTTTTATGCAATAAAAGTATTTGATAAGCCGATCAAAATATGCATGATTTCTGTCAATGACGCCACCTTTTTGTCTACTGATTGGTACCGTCCTTTTAGAAGTTATATTCATTAAATCATATGTTCATAGAAGTGAAGTCATCTGGAAATAAAATGGAAGAAGAGATGTGCATCCAACTTTTAATATCTTTCTAAGACGATGTTTCACTGAGAATGGTCTTGATCTCCTAGTTAGAAACAGAGATCCGTATTTATATAGGTCTTTCTTTTTTAAGAAAGAACTTGTGAGACAACCTACTTCCCCATTAGATGTGGATGGTCCTAGCACCCATGGGATCTCTTGAATTCCACAAAGCAAGGGTTGCTAAAAAGATTTCTAGAATTATAGAATGTTACAAAGATGTTAATAAACCTTTTGCCCTGCTTATGGGGGTCCCTACAACAATAGGATTCTACCAAGGGCCTGCCACACCAACATTGACTTGGGGCATGAAAAGAAGAGGAACCTTAGGTCTTCATTGCCATGAAAGCTATAGTTACACCAAGGAGGGGCTCTGCAAATTTTGTTTGCTTTTACATTGGTCCAAATTCCGTGATGGAGGATTTTACACATAAGAACTACTTTTTCTATCTCAATGAGGGGATCCAAAAAGGATTGGAACTTAAAGTCCGACCTTAAACTTGACCAACTCAGACACCACTGCATGTTAAGTGTGACATGAAAGTCTACATTCTTCTTGAATCTTGAATTTCTTTTCAAGATTGTTGCCATTGAGCCACCTTAAACCCTCAAGGCATGGGGAGCCATGCACAATAAGGTGGCAAGTCTTCAAGCACTCCCAGGCATTGAATTTACTTCACAATTGGCACCATTTTCATAGTCCACTCTCTTTAGCCAAGTCAATTTTTTAAAATCTAATCCATTGGCATGACTCTTGATTTAGGAGTTCCTTCCATAAATGGAACCCTTTCTTCTAAAGCTTCCTAGCTTTTTGGAGGTTCCAAGAGTCAACAACATTGATGTCCTTGATAGGGAATCTGATTGAATTCTTTTGTCCAATACTAGCTGCCCATTTCCAATGTTCATTGATCTTGACATTTCATTTCACCTTGTTCAAAGTCTTCCACAGACAGCTAACTAGGCTCAAGCCTCTAAAAGTCATTGCATAGCTTGAGAATAAAAGAATGAGAAGATCAAGTCCCTTCCATCGTAGAAGGAAGCCTAAGAGCTTTCTTGTTTCTAACAATCATTTTGGCCTACTCCCACTTCAAGGTCTTGAAAAACTCATTGATGAGTCCATCTAGCCTCAAACTTTATCCATTGAGAAATGAATAAATAGCTTCAAAACTCTCATTATGCAAAATGGGAGCTTCAAGAAGTAGAATCATATTTTGCAAAATCTATTTGGTTCTATCTCTAGAGATGGTTGCCCTGCTATCATGCCTATTAGGAGAAAGAGGCATGGAAACCTTCAAAAGCTAGCTAGAAGAAGTGATTGACAATCAATATACTATTTTCTTCATATGTCTTGCACTTAACACCATCGATATCCATCATGAAAGGGATCATTTCCTTTGGTTGCTTCTTCTTAAGGAGGCTGCACAACTTTTTAGAACGTTTATCCACTTTTCGCATCCACCACTCTTTGAATTATATATGGAGATTCTTTCTTTGAATTTCTTCTTTGTATCTCAACATGCTTCTGATTTTCGGAGCCCTAACTGGTATTGAGAGTGGCCTTTGTTGACTTCTTTCTCAAGACACCTAAGCCTTCGACGTAGATTTTCCCGTCTAGCCTGAAAAATGCTTTGAAGATTATTCTGTGTCGTCACCAACATCTATTGTGTCTTTATGATTGCCATCTTCCAACACTTGGTCGGAGAGGAGTGTGCGGAAAAGGCCCAATTCAAAGGAGCCATAATCTCTTGTTGGACGAACAGGAATGAGAATGTTGTAGGATTGGCATGAAACCGGGGGGCTTTCTTGAGTTTTACGTACTTCTTGAAGGTACACACAGTTTGGTAGTGATGAGAGATAACAAGGTCCACATATTGGAGCGGGAAGGGGGCACCACCTATTGATGCTATTCTCCATAACAAAGCTCCTATCAAGTATAGCTTTCCTCAAGTCAACTCATGGAGCATAACTTGGTCCTAAACATCTTTCTCACGACCATCAATAACTTGCCCTCTTTTCCCCCATATGTGAGAAAGGCCTCCACAATATTAAAGTCCCCACAAAGAATGACATTGAAGGATAGAGAGTCCAACGATTGCCAACTAAAAATTCTTTCCAAGTCGATATTAGGAACATACATAGAGACTGCGGTGAGTTGTAGAGGACCCCCAAAGGAAGCACTAATTCATTGATGGTTTTGATATGTAAGGCTATCCACAAGTCTAGAGTGCCAGCTGTTTTTAATGCCGATATCCGAGCCATCGTTTCTCCTCGGTTGCGTGGTGGAGAGTCAAATATAGCATGAAGAATTAAATTTTAGTCTCCTTTGAAGGTCATCACCATCAATTTTGATCTCTTGAGGACAAATGAAGTCGGCGTTAAAGCTTTTATCATGTATTGGGTAGCCAATAACATCTGCTCTTGAGGATTTAGACAACCCTTTCACATTGAAAGAAACGATGATCATTAATGGAGGTTACATTGTTTGCAGGGAGGGGCCTTGTCCCTCTTTTTCTTGTTTTCTCATCATCTTTTTTCCTCCAGGTGGAGAAGTCCTAGCATAAGAATTTATCCTTAAGGGGGCTCTTTCAAGAATTTGGGTTCCAATGATCAAACTTTCACTATCCAAGTTCTCAACAGTCTTGGTGGTGAATCCATCCTCTTTGCTAGTGGTGTATCCTTCTTGGTTGTCTTTCTTCCAAGTGGAGTCCTCTAGATCATTGTGATATTGAAACAGATTCACTCCCCCTAGGTAATTCAAGTCATCAACTTCCTTCTCCAAATTACATAGAAATCTTTGTTTTATGAGCCGTGCAAGAGGGACTCTTCTCGACATTATCGTTAGAACTTTTTCTCTTTCTTCATCTCAATTTGTGAAGCCTTCATGGTTCATCTCCATGACACTTGTTTCCTTCACTTTCTCAGCATCCAAAGGGTCATCCTTTGACATGCATGGGGCATCGTTTTGGGCCACTACAACTTCCTTGTTTCTCGTTATATTAGTCCTTTTTAGATTTTTCTTGTTCTTAAAGGATGTTTGTCTCAAAGCACAATCTTTTACTCGATGGAAAGTTTCATACATGTCTTATTATGCTACATGGATGTGAACTAAAGAAATCCTGTGCATTCTCTATGAGTTCAGCCCGCAAAATGAAGCCACGTTAGTAAGAAAAGTTTATATAAAAACAATAATAACCATTCCTGGCACGTTTCTCGAAAAGATGGTCTTTATGTTTCATGAGGATAAATGACTAATCAGCACCG
>CM035441.1:61030106-61032606 GCA_020310875.1 Ceratopteris richardii
TGATTTACCTTATTGGGATCCTCATAGCCAGGTGGTTGTGACATGTAGACCTCTTCAGATATCCATCCATTCAAGAATGCATTCTTTACATCCAATTGGTACATGTTCCAATTCTTGGATGCAGCTACACTCACCATAATTCTGATAGTTGGCATCTTTGCCACAGGAGAAAAAGTTTCCTCATAATCAATGCCTTGGGTTTGTGCAAAACCCTTGGCTACCAACCTAGCTTTGTACCTGCTTATTGTACCATCTGAGTTCCTCTTGAGTTTGTAGATCCATCTGGATCCTATCACCTTCATGGAGTCCTTCTTGGGTACCAAGTCCCAAGTATCACTCTCCTTGAGTGCCTCCATTTCTTCATCCATTGCTTCCTTCCATTCTGGTTTAGTAATAGCTTCCTCAAATGTACCTGGTTCTTCACTTAAGATGTCCTTTGCAAGATATACAGAGTGCTTGGTTACAAGTGAAGTATCATACCCATACCTAATAGGTTTCTTCTTCTCCCTTGAAGATCTCCTCATAGCTTGAGTTGAGGATTCTGGATTGTCTTCAAGTTGCTTCATCTTCATCTTCCCTTTGGATTTCCAAGCTTTGAATTCTTCAATGTTGATGGTGTCTTCATCATCTGAGCTTGTGTCCTCATTCTGAGTTGGTTCTTGCCTGACAAGCTTTGGAAAGTCTTCTTCCATATCATAAGGTAGGCTAACTTTCCTGCACTCATTATCATACCATGAATCATTTTCATCAAAGATTACATCTCTGCTTACCTTGAAGCCTTTGTTTGAGGGGTTATAGAACCTGTATCCTTTCTGATTCAAATCATAACCAATAAAGATACACTTTTCAGCCTTAGGATCTAGCTTTCCCCTTACCTGTGAGGGAATATGCACATATGCAACACACCCAAAGATCTTGCAATGATCCAGAGATGGTCTCTTACCATGCCAAGCCTCATAGGGTGTCATTCCATCAAGTGTCTTTGATGGCAACCTGTTGATTAAGTATGTGGCAGTAGATACACTCTCTGCCCAAAGATAATTTGGTAGTTTTTTCTCATTAAGCATAGACCTAGCTGTCTCCACAATGAGTCTATTCCTTCTTTCAGCTACCCCATTTTGTTCAGGTGAGTACCTTGTGGTAATCTCCCTCTTGATGCCTCTTTCCTGCAAGAACTCTTCAAAGTCATTGGAGAAGTATTCTCCACCACCATCTGACCTTAGCCTCTTCAAATGTCTACCTGTTTGATTCTCAACTAATGCAAGATATCTTTTGAAACAATTAAATACTTCATCTTTATGTTTCATGAAGTACAAGACAGTCCATCTGCTATAATCATCTATAAAAGATACATAGTACCTTGATCCAGATATGGATGGCTCCTTGCTTGGTCCCCAAACATCTGTATGCACCAATTCCAAGTAGTCTTCATGCATAAAACCTTTTTTGGTATATGGCAATCTGTGTGACTTACCAAATTGACAAGCCCCACACTTGTATATCATGTGTTGCTTGGATACATTAGGTATCCCAAGCACACATTGATCTCTGCTCATCTGCTTTATGGTCCTCTCTCCAATGTGACCTAATCTTTTGTGCCACATCTCCAATTCTGATAGGGTTTGGTCCTTATAGTTGTACAAGGCAATGTTCTTAGTATCCTCAAGTTCAAAAGTAAATAGTCTACCTGATTTCTCTCCCTTGGCTATCCTTCTGAATCCATGTCTTGGATCCTCCACATATGCACCATGTTGAGTGAACCTGACCTGTAGACCTTTTTCAACAATCTGACCTACACTCATCAGATTCTTGGTGATTGTTGGAACATACAATACTCTGCTTAGCAAATTCTGATTACCATCACTTGTTTTGACATTACCTACTTTAACCACTGAATGTTTAGTGTCATCACCTGTCTGCACTTGGTGCTTGCCTTTAGGTTCTTCCAAATCAGAGAGTAAGGCAACATTCCCAGCTACATGGTTAGAGCAACCTGAGTCAATATAGAACAAATGATCATCATTGATACCTGATTTAGATGTCATGTTCATAATCAGCAAGGAATCATCTTGATCCTCTGCATAATTGTTGTAATCCTTTCTGTTCCTGTATCCTCCTTGATAATTGCCATTGTGATTGTAGCTATTGTTGTAGTTATTGTTGTAATTATTGTTGTAGCCATGGTAGCCTTGAGATTGATTGAACCTGCCTCTGCCTTGAGAGTAACCTCCTCTTTGGTGACCTCTTCCTCTTTGATTCTTGTAGTTCTTGTAGCATTCATCTGTAGTATGGTTAGACAAGCCACAAATATTGCATGGAGATTGATTATAGGGTCTCCCCCTACCTGACTTACCTCCTCTGCCCCTACCTCTAGATGATCTACCTCTCCCTGCATAGTTTGCTTGGGAGGTGGATCCTTCTTCATCAACTTTCTTACTTTTACCCTTGTCTTTAGACTTCTTATCTGTATATAGGGCAGAGGGATTGTTACCTTTTGATT
>CM035441.1:61050106-61055106 GCA_020310875.1 Ceratopteris richardii
GTAGACACATAAGTCAATTGAATGTCTTTACTAAGCAACTTCTCTCTCACATAGTGGTAATGAACCTCTATGTGTTTTGTTCTGGCATGATATATTGGATTAGCTGCAAGGTGAAGAGAGCTAGTGTTATCTCCAAATATAATTGGAGGTCTAGTGTATAGACCTAACTCTGTATACAAGAGCTTCAACCAGATAGCTTCTTGAGTGGCATTGGCAAGCCCTCTATACTCTGCTTCAGTGGATGACAATGCCACTGTAGGTTGTTTCTTGGCTGACCAAGAAATAGGCTTATCTCCTGCAAAACAAATGTATCCTGATGTGCTCCTCCTATCATCCTTGCAACCTGCCCAATCTGCATCTGAATAACCTTTAATGTCAATATCTGATGTATAAGGAAAGTACAAACCATGGTTCTGAGTTCCCTTCAAATACTTCAAGATCTTCTTTGCTGCCTCTAGGTGAGGTACCCTTGGTTTGTGCATGAATTGACTAAGCACACTAACTCCATATGCTATGTCAATTCTTGTCAAGGTAGCATAGTTCAAACTACCTACCATACTTTGATATCCTGTAATGTCTTGTACTTCATCCCCTTCATGAGCACTTAGCTTTAGGTTGACCTCCATTGGAGTATTAGACACCTTAGCATCCTGCAAACCAAACTTCTTGACCATATCCTGTACATACTTCTTTTGAGTGATATATATACCTTTGTTTGTGTAGACTAACTCAAGACCTAAGAAGTACTTCAATAATCCAAGATCATTGATCTTGAATTCTTTCATCATCTGTCCTTTGATGTGTCTAATACCATTGACATCATTGCCTATAATGATGATGTCATCAACATAAACACACAAGTAGATTACCTCTGTACTACTTCTCTTTATGAACAGAGAAGTATCAGCTTTGCTCATCACAAATACTTGGTCTTGGAGGTAGGTTGTCAACCTGTAATTCCATGCTCTAGGTGCTTGCTTCAAACCATATAGAGCCTTCTTCAATTTACAAACATAGTTTACCTTCTTGGGATCTTCATAGCCAGGTGGTTGTGACATGTAGACTTCTTCAGATATCCATCCATTCAAGAAAGCATTCTTGACATCTAATTGGTACATGTTCCAATTCTTGGATGCAGCTATACTCACCAATATTCTGATAGTTGGCATCTTAGCCACAGGAGAAAATGTCTCCTCATAATCAATGCCTTGGGTTTGTGCAAAACCCTTGGCTACCAACCTAGCTTTGTACCTGTTTATGGTTCCATCTGAATTCCTCTTTAGCTTGTAGATCCATCTGGATCCTATCACCTTCATAGAGTCTTTCTTGGGTACCAAGTCCCAAGTATCACTCTCCTTGAGAGCTTCCATTTCTTCATCCATAGCTTCTTTCCATTCTGGTTTGGTAATTGCTTCTTCATAGGTACCTGGTTCTTCATTCAACAAATCCTTTGCAAGATATACAGAATGTTTAGTTACAAGTGATGTGTCATACCCAAATCTGATTGGTCTTTTGCTTTCTCTCTGAGATCTTCTAATTGCTTGAGTTGAGGATTCTGGTATATCCTCTAGCTTTTTCATCTTCATCTTTCCTGTGGACTTCCAAGCCTTGAATTCCTCTGGGTTTATTGTATCATCATCATCTGAGCTTGAATCTTCTTTCTGACTTGATTCCTCCTTGGTGAGCCTTGGGAAATCTTCTTCCATATCATAGGGTAGACTAACCTTCCTGCATTCATTCTCATACCATGAGTCATTCTCATCAAAGATTACATCTCTGCTTACCTTGAAGCCTTTGTTTGTTGGGTTGTAGAATCTGTATCCCTTTTGGTTCAAATCATAACCAATGAAGATACATTTTTCAGCTTAAGAATCTAGCTTTCCCCTTACCTATGAGGGAATATGCACATATGCTACACAACCAAAGATTTTGCAATGATCCAGAGAGGGTCTCTTACCATGCCAAGCTTCATACGGTGTCATGCCATCAAGTGATTTGGATGGCAACCTGTTGATGAGATAGGTGGCAGTGGATACACTTTCTGCCCAAAGATAATTTGGCAATTTCTTTTCATTAAGCATAGACCTAGCTGTTTCTACAATGCGTCTATTCCTTCTTTCAGCTACCCCATTTTGTTCAGGTGAGTACCTTGTAGTAATCTCCCTTTTGATGCCTCTTTCCTGCAAGAAATCTTCAAACTCATTGGAGAAGTACTCTCCTCCACCATCTGACCTTAGCCTCTTCAAGCTTCTTCCTGTTTGATTTTCAACAAGTGCAAGATACCTCTTGAAACAATTAAACACTTCATCTTTATGCTTCATAAAGTATAAGATCGTCCATCTGCTATAATCATCAATGAAGGACACATAATACCTTGAACCTGAAATGGAAGGGTCCTTGCTAGGTCCCCAAACATCTGTGTGTACCAAGTCTAGGTAGTCTTGATGCATGAAACCTTTCCTTGAATAGGGCAACCTGTGAGACTTACCAAACTGACATGCTCCACACTTGTAAATCATGTGTTGCTTGGACACATTAGGTATCCCAAGCACACATTGATCCCTGCACATTTGCTTTAGGGTTCTTTCACCTATGTGACCTAACCTCTTGTGCCATATTTCTAACTCTGAAAGTGTTTGATCCTTGTAATTATACAAAGCAATGTTCTTGGTGTCTTCTAGCTCAAAAGTAAACAATCTACCTGATTTCTCTCCCTTGGCTATCCTTCTGAATCCATGTCTTGGGTCCTCCACATATGCTCCATGTTGTGTGAATCTGACCTACAAACCTTTCTCCACAATCTGGCCAACACTCATTAAATTCTTGGTGATGGTTGGTACATAGAGTACCCTGCTCAATAGGTTCTGGTTACCATCACATATCTTCACATTTCCAATCTTAACAACAGAATGTTTAGTGTCATCACCTGTTTGTACCTGATGGTTGCCCTTGGGTTCTTCCAAATCAGAAAGTAGTGCCACATTGCCAGCTACATGGTTAGAACATCCTGAGTCAATATAAAATAAATGATCATCATTTGTACCTACCTTGGAGGTCATATTCATGATCAATAGGGAGTCATCTTGCTCCTCTGTGTAGTTGTTGTAATCCCTTCTATTTCTGAATCCACCTTGGTAGTTACCATTGTGGTTGTGGTTGTAATTGTTGTTGTATTGATTGTTGTATCCATTGTAGCTTTGATGTTGGTTGAATCTGCCTCTCCCTTAAGAGTATCCACCTCTTGAGTAGCCTCTTCCTCTCTGATTCTTGTAGTTCTTGTAGCATTCATCTGTGGAATGATTGGACAATCCACAAATGTTGCATGGTGATGAGTTGTAGGGTCTCCCCCTACCTGACTTACCTCCTCTGCCTCTTCCTCTTGATGATCTACCTCTCCCTGCATAATTAGCTTGGGAGGTAGAGCCTTCTTCATCCTGTTTCTTCCCTTTACCTTTATCCTTAACTTTCTTATCAGTATAGAGAGCAGAGGGGTTGTTACCTTTTGATTGATCTCCTGCCTTTGTAAACTTTGCTTCATGTGTGAATAGTTGGCCCATGAGTGTTGTGAGATCTCGGGTATGCATGTCCATATAGAGGTCCATTGCAGTGGTGAAACTTTCCCACTTATCATCTGCCTTGAGTCCATTTGTTACTTGCCTGACTATTTGCTCCTCTTCAATCTCCTCTCCAATGCTTGCTAATTGGTCTTCCACATCTTTAATCTTTGTCACATACTCTGAGACTGATTGCTTGGGCTGCTTCCTAAGGGTTGTGAATTCAATCCACAGTTGATTCTTCCTAGCCCTTGTGTTGGAAGAGAAGTATGTTGACAAGGTTTCCCAAGTCTCTTGGGAAGTCTTACAATTCCTTACATGAGGTAAAAGAAAGTCAGATATAGAGTTAAGAAGGTAAGACCTTTCCAAAGCATCCTTTGCACACCATTGGTTGAGCCTCTCATGTTCATCCTTGGTGGGTAGTCCTCTAGTTTTGAATGAGGGCAATTCCTCATCTCCTGATATGTATCCAAATAAGCTCCTTCCTTGTAGATAGGTCTTCATTGTCAATGACCAAGCTTGGTAATTGTTCCTGTCCAATTTGTCAATGAATGAAGGAAAACCATCTCCCATGTTTACCTTATTTGCTCTGATACCACTGTTGGGAGAGATGGTTGGATGCACTCAGAAGATTGAGTTGGTGCTGCTATACCTGCTTCACACCAGCCCTCCTTTGATTCCAGAAATGTTTAGTACACACCTTGAGCTTCCAAATGATACCAAGAAACCATATATGTACTTTGCAAATGATTTGTGTAGTGATCAAACCAAAACAGATAACTTGGTTCCTTCACAAATCCAAAAACTTGCTATTTTTGTAATGATACCTGCTCAATGTTAAGCTCAGTGTGACCAGCACACTTGCAATTGAAACAATTCCTTTTGGGGAAATTAAAGTACCTTAATAAGCTACCATTTGCAACTGGAATGAACAGAAATGATAAACCACATCTAGAGAAATCGATTTAGCAAACTTAGGAGCACTCCCAACTTTTTAGGAGTTGTGTAGAACAATACCCGTGACTACTTCAAGCGCGATTTCTCCCAAATGGCTGAATGAAATCTCCTGAAATTTTGTATGCTTGTAGAAGAGCTTGAGCTGGTTCCAACGAGCCCTTAAGCTCTTGATTTGGTTCAGTGAACACTGAGAAATGATCCTTGGAAGTTGACAGACTTGAAGTAGAAAACACAGAGAACCAGATATGATGAATGTGTAAATATCTATTGATTGATATGATTTTACAAGCTCATTAGCATGACAAGCATAGCTAATTGAGGTGTGGTGGTGTAGGCTATGAAGTAGCACTAACACCTGCTCATTTACAATGGCAATAAGCCTCGGGAGTTGAGCTAAAACAACAGGACTACAGCCCCGATTTTTTTCCATAGTTTTTATAGAAGTTAACTAAATTTGAATTTGAAATTCAAATGTAGGCTTCCTAGAAT
>CM035441.1:61060106-61077606 GCA_020310875.1 Ceratopteris richardii
CAGCTTGGTCATTAAGAATGGAAGCTTATCTCCAAGGTAGAAGTTTATATGGTTATGTGGCTGGAGATGAAGTTATGCCAAGTTTCAAGAACAAAAGTCAACCAACACAAGAAGAGCAAGAAAGATTGAGCACATGGTGCTCCAAGGATGCACTTGCAAGGTCTTATCTCCTCAACTCTATCTCAGATTTTTTGTTGCCTCACATTAGAAGTTGTAAGACATCTCAGGAAGTGTGGGATGCACTTGAAGCTTTCTTTTCTTCAAGTACCAAAGCTAGGAAGCATCAACTATGGCTGGAGTTCACAACTCTCAAGAAGGCTCCCAAACAAAATGTGACTGATTTTGTCACAAAGCTCAAGGACATAGCGGATCAGTTGGGAAGCATTGGAGAGGTAATAGATGAAGAGCAAATTGTAAGGCAGGTCATCAATGGCTTGAAGGCAGATGATAAGTGGGAAGCATTCACCACAGCTATGGATTTGTACATGGACATGCATGTACCTGATTTCAACACACTCATTGGACAATTACTTACTCAAGAGGCAAAGCTTATCAAAAATGGAGAAAGCTCTAAAGGTAATCAATCTTCAGCTTTATACACGGATAAAAGCAAGTCTAAAGATAACAAAGGAAAGGCAAAGAAAGTGGATGATGAAGCAGGTACATATCAAGCTAACTATGCAGGTAGAGGAAGACATGGCAGAGGTAGAGGAAGAGGAGGTAGACAAGGCAAGGGGAGATCCCAAGACTCCAACTCATGTTCTATTTGTGGATTAACTAATCATACAACTGAAAATTGCTTTAGGAATTCCAGGAATCAAAGAGGCAGAGGATACAATAGAGGAAGTTATGGCTACTCAAGAGGAAGGTTCAACAACTACCATGGCAACTACAACAACTACAATCATTCAAACTATCAAGGAGGCTACAACGGAAGGAGAGACTACAATAACTACACAAAAGACTCAAACAAAGAGGATTCATTATTGATCATGAACATGGCTATGCCACAAGGTAAATCTGATGAGCATGTTTTCTACATAGATTCAGGTTGTTCAAATGATGTGGCAGGAAATGTGGCACTCCTATCAGATTTAGAAGATCCAAGGAATAAGCATGAGGTACAAACAAGAGATGATACAAAACATCCTGTGGAGAAAATAGGCAATGTCAAAGCACCTGATGGAAACATCAACCTACTCAGTAAGGTACTCTATGTCCCTACCATTACAAAGAATTCGATAAGTGTTGGGCAGATAGTAGAGAAAGGGTTGCAAGTCAGGTTCACAAAAGCAGGAGCATTTGTTGAAGATCCAAGTCAGGGATTCAGAAGAATTGCAAAAGGTGAAAAGACAGGTAGATTGTTCACATTTGAATTACAGGACACTAGAAACATTGCTCTCTTTAATTATGGTAGTCAGACACTTACAGAATTGGAAGTATGGCACAAAAGGTTAGCACATATTGGTGAAAGGTCATTAAAGCAAATCTGCAGGGACCAAAGTGTACTTGGACTTCCTAATTTGTCAAAACAACATATGATTTATAAGTGTAGTGCATGTCAATTTGGAAAGTCTCACAGGTTACCATTCATGAAGAAAGGTTATATGCATGGAGATCTCTTGGAGTTGGTTCATACAGATGTATGGGGACCTAGCAAGGAAGCTTCAATATCTGGATCAAGGTATTATGTTTCCTTTATTGATGATTGCAGCAGATGGACTATCCTATTCTTTATGAAACACAAAGATGAAGTTTTTTCATGTTTCAAAAGATATTTGGCTCTTGTGGAGAATCAAACAGGTAAATCACTAAAAAGGCTAAGGTCAGATGGAGGGGGAGAATACTTCTCCCATGATTTTGATTCTTTTCTTCAAGAAAGAGGAATCAAAAGAGAGGTAACTACAAGGTACACTCCTGAGCAAAATGGAGTAGCAGAAAGGAGGAATAGGACAATTGTTGAAGCTGCAAGGTCTATGTTAAATGAAAAGCATTTACCTAATTACTTATGGGCTGAGGCTGTATCTACAGCCACTTACTTGATTAACAGGTTGCCTTCAAAATCCCTTGATGGAATGACTCCATATGAGGCTTGGAATGGAAGAAGACCAAGCTTAGATCATTGTAAAATTTTTGGATGTATTGCTTTTGCTCATGTTCCTTCACAGGTTAGAGGCAAGATGGATCCAAAAGCAGAAAGGTGTGTATTTATTGGATATGACAACAATCAAAAGGGCTACAGGTTATACAACCCTACCAACAAAGGATTCTTGGTAAGCGGAGATGTAGTTTTTGATGAGAACAATTCATGGTATGAAGATTCATGCAGGAAGGTCAATTTACCATATGATCTTGAAGAAGATTTTCCAAAGCTTGGTAGAGAACAATCAAAGATTGAAGAACAAGACACCTCAGAGGATGATGAAGAATGTCAGATGGAAAAGATCAAAGCATGGAAGTCTAAAGGTAAAGCAAAATTGCAGGAACTTGGACATGAGGCAGAATCATCAAATCATGGCTTAAGAAGATCTATGAGGGAAAAGAAAAAACCAGAAAGGTATGGGTTTGACACCTCATTAGTAACTAAACATTCTATCTACATAGCACAGGACATAAACCAAGAGGAGCCATCATCATTTGAAGAGGCCAAAGCAAAAACAGAATGGAAGCATGCAATGAAGGAAGAGATTGAAGCACTTGAGGAAAACAACACTTGGGATTTGGTGCCCAAGACTTCATCCATGAAGGTAATAGGCTCAAGATGGGTCTATAAACTCAAGAAGAATTCTGATGGTTCCATTAACAGGTATAAGGCAAGGCTTGTAGCAAAAGGCTTTGCACAAACTCAGGGAATTGATTATGAGGAGACATTCTCTCCTGTGGCAAAGATGCCTACTATTAGGGTTTTGCTTAGTATTGCCTCTTCCAAGAATTGGAAGATAATTCAACTAGATGTGAAGAATGCATTCTTGAATGGTTGGATAACAGAAGAGGTATATATGGCACAACCACCTGGTTTTGAGAATCAAGTTTATCCTAATTATGTGTGTAAACTTAACAAAGCATTGTATGGTCTCAAGCAAGCTCCAAGAGCTTGGAATTTCAGGCTTGTTTCATTCTTGCAGGACAAAGGCTTTCAACCAAGCAAAGCGGATCCTTCACTCTTTATTAAAAAGAGTAATTCCGAGGTCATCTACCTATGTGTATATGTAGATGATATTATATTGACAGGAAATGATGCAGATGGTATGAAGAAGATCAAAGATCAGATGAGAGAAGAGTTCAAGATAAGTGATTTGGGTTCACTTACCTACTTCCTAGGTTTGGAAGTTGTCTACAAAGTGTGAAGAGATGGATAGGTATGTGTTGAAGATGAAGAGGTGTTGCAAAATCTTTGATCTACACCAGCCAAATGAACTCCAGGAGTAGATGGTGGGCCCTTTTAGCTTGCCAATGGATGTATTAGACACCCTATGTACCTTGGAAGATCACTCTCAAAAAGATAGATCAAAACAGATAAGTTGGAGTTAGCTCAGAGGTGAAAACTTGCTATTCTTGGTTGATACACCTGACCAGTGTTTTACATAATTCTCTGAGCACAGCAGCAATTAGATTAATTCCTCTTGGGGAAGGCTAGGTAGCTTAAAGAGCTAACTTTAGAGAGTAATCTCATCAAAAATAACAAACCACACACTGAGAATGACTTTTAACAAGTGATGACATCATCCCGATTTTCACGGGTTGCTACAGAAATAGACCAGTGAGTAGAAAAATTAACATAACTCAAGATGTAAGAATCCAATGATCATGAACATTTGTATGCTTATACTAGACAGTAAGTTGAATCCAACAAGCTTTAAATCACTGAATTGGGATAAGTAACCACTGAGAAATGGCTCTGACAAGATGAGTGAAAAAGTCGGGTACCTGACAGAGAGGTGAAGATGAACAGACCCTGTTGACTTCAAATGAACATAACTGAAGATTGCAACATCCAAATGACATGAAAATTTATGAGAATATAGTAGACTTATAGAGCTAACTTTACCAAGTTAAATCACTGAAAATGATGAACCAAGTGCAGAGAAACAATCTCTGCAATCTGACTGAGAAAATCTGAAGTAATGGCAGTGAGTAGTACACATCACAAGAACATGGAAAGATGAACTCAAATAATCATGAAATTGAAAGTATATTGCTTGTACAATACAATGACTTACTGATACATATGTGTGCCTTGTAATCACACCTTGATATGGCATAAAGCTCAGCTCTTGGAGGTCTTCACATAGGTCTCTATAACCACGACTAAAACTGCCATCTATTTATAGTTGAGTTTGGGAGGCTAACTTCCCTCAATCACTCTCCAATCAATCAATGATTGATTTGATTCTCTACCTACTACAAATCACGAATTCGTGGCTCCTCTTTCCATTCTTGATCATGTGGGCTCAACCACTTAAGATTCTCTTACTTTTACATTAAGTAAACTCTTCAAAAGTTACAAGAGGTAGTTCACAAGTGAACTTTACATAGTCTTCATTTTGAAGCTTCTTTAATGACTTTGTGAGACTCAAGCCAATACTTAGGCTTGTCATAGACTTGCTCCAACAGCTCCCCCTCAAGCCAAGTATGCTTGAGGTCTTCAATCTTCCAAGATTACCTGCAAACCTATCATAGCCTTGAATTTGCAAAGCTTTGTACCATCCAATGCTTTGGTTAGAATATCTGCACATTGTTGATGAGTGGACACATATGATATTTGAATCTCTTTGCTTAGAACCTTCTCTCGTACATAGTGATAATGAACTTCAATATGTTTAGTCCTTGCATGAAAAATAGGATTAGCAGCCAAATGAATAGAACTCATATTGTCACCAAAAATAGTTGGAGTTCCAAACTCCAATCCAAGATCTTTGAACAATGTCTTCATCCACATAGCTTCCTGTGTAGCTATGGCAAGACCTCTATATTCAGCTTCAGTAGAAGAGAGAGCAACTGTGGGTTGCTTCTTGGATGACCATGAAATAAGCTTTGAACCTGCAAAGGTAAGATAACCTGAAGTGCTCCTTCTATCTTCCTTGGAGCCAGCCCAATCTGCATCAGAAAATAGCTTCAAACCTAAATCAGATACATAAGGATAGTAAAGTCCTTCATTTATGGTTCCTTTGAGATATTTGAGTATCCTTTTGGCAGCATCCATATGTGGTTTCCTTGGTGTGTGCATAAATTGGCTTAGCACACTCACACTGTAACATATATCTACTCTTGTCAATGTGGCATAGTTGAGACTACCCACTAGACTTTGATATGATGTGATGTCCTCTATGAGTTCACCTTCATGTGAGCTCAATTTGTGATTAACCTCCATTGGAGTACCTGCAATCTTACAATCTTGCATCTTGAATTTTGCCAACATGTCCTTAATGTACTTTCTTTGAGTGAGAAACAAACCATGATCTTTGTAGACAACTTCCAAACCTAGGAAGTAGGTAAGTGAACCCAAATCACTTATCTTGAACTCTTCTCTCATCTGATCTTTGATCTTCTTCATACCATCTGCATCATTTCCTGTCAATATAATATCATCTACATATACACATAGGTAGATGACCTCGGAATTACTCTTTTTAATAAAGAGTGAAGGATCTGCTTTGCTTGGTTGAAAGCCTTTGTCCTGCAAGAATGAAACAAGCCTGAAATTCCAAGCTCTTGGAGCTTGCTTGAGACCATACAATGCTTTGTTAAGTTTACACACATAATCAGGATAAACTTGACTCTCAAAACCAGGTGGTTGTGCCATATATACCTCTTCTGTTATCCAACCATTCAAGAATGCATTCTTTACATCTAGTTGAAGTATCTTCCAATTCTTGGAAGAGGCAATACTAAGCAAAACCCTAATAGTAGGCATCTTTGCCACAGGAGAGAATGTCTCCTCATAATCAATTCCCTGAGTTTGTGCAAAGCCTTTTGCCACAAGCCTTGCCTTATACTGTTAATGGAACCATCAGAATTCTTCTTGAGTTTATAGACCCATCTTGAGCCTATTACCTTCATGGATGAAGTCTTGGGCACCAAATCCCAAGTGTTGTTTTCCTCGAGTGCTTCAATCTCTTCCTTCATTGCATGCTTCCATTCTGTTTTTGCTTTGGCCTCTTCAAATGATGATGGCTCCTCTTGGTTTATGTCCTGTGCTATGTAGATAGAATGTTTAGTTACTAATGAGGTGTCAAACCCATACCTTTCTGGTTTTTTCTTTTCCCTCATAGATCTTCTTAAGCCATGATTTGATGATTCTGCCTCATGTCCAAGTTCCTGCAATTTTGCTTTACCTTTAGACTTCCATGCTTTGATCTTTTCCATCTGACATTCTTCATCATCCTCTGAGGTGTCTTGTTCTTCAATCTTTGATTGTTCTCTACCAAGCTTTGGAAAATCTTCTTCAAGATCATATGGTAAATTGACCTTCCTGCATGAATCTTCATACCATGAATTGTTCTCATCAAAAACTACATCTCTGCTTACCAAGAATCCTTTGTTGGTAGGGTTGTATAACCTGTAGCCCTTTTGATTGTTGTCATATCCAATAAATACACACCTTTCTGCTTTTGGATCCATCTTGCCTCTAACCTGTGAAGGAACATGAGCAAAAGCAATACATCCAAAAATTTTACAATGATCTAAGCTTGGCCTTCTTCCATTCGAAGCCTCATATGGAGTCATCCCATCAAGGGATTTTGAAGGCAACCTGTTAATCAAGTAAGTGGCTGTAGATACAGCCTCAGCCCATAAGTAATTAGGTAAATGCTTTTCATTTAACATAGACCTTGCAGCTTCAACAATTGTCCTATTCCTCCTTTCTGCCACTCCATTTTGCTCAGGAGTGTACCTTGTAGTTATCTCTCTTTTGATTCCTCTTTCTTGAAGAAAAGAATCAAAATCATGGGAGAAGTATTCTCCCCCTCCATCTGACCTTAGCCTTTTTAGTGATTTACCTGTTTGATTCTCCACAAGAGCCAAATATCTTTTGAAACATGAAAAAACTTCATCTTTGTGTTTCATAAAGAATAGGATAGTCCATCTGCTGCAATCATCAATAAAGGAAACATAATACCTTGATCCTGATATTGAAGCTTCCTTGCTTGGTCCCCATACATCTGTATGAACCAACTCCAAGAGATCTCCATGCATATAACCTTTCTTCATGAATGGTAACCTGTGAGACTTTCCAAAATTACATGCACTGCACTTATAAATCATATGTTGTTCTGACAAATTAGGAAGTCCAAGTACACTTTGGTCCCTGCAGATTTGCTTTAATGACCTTTCACCAATATGTGCTAACCTTTTGTGCCATACTTCCAATTCTGTGAGTGTCTGACTACCATAATTAAAGAGAGCAATGTTTCTAGTGTCCTGTAATTCAAATGTGAACAATCTACCTGTCTTTTCACCTTTTGCAATTCTTCTGAATCCTTGACTTGGATCTTCAACAAATGCTCCTGCCTTTGTGAACCTGACTTGCAACCCTTTCTCTACTATCTGCCCAACACTTATCAAATTCTTTGTAATGGTAGGGACATAGAGTACCTTACTGAGTAGGTTGATGTTTCCATCAGGTGCTTTGACATTGCCTATTTTCTCCACAGGATGTTTTGTATCATCTCCTGTTTGTACCTCATGCTTATTCCTTGGATCTTCTAAATCTGATAGGAGTGCCACATTTCCTGCCACATGATTTGAACAACCTGAATCTATGTAGAAAACATGCTCATCAGATTTACCTTGTGGCATAGCCATGTTCATGATCAATAATGAATCCTCTTTGTTTGAGTCTTCTGTGTAGTTATTGTAGTCTCTCCTTCCTTTGTAGCCTCCTTGATAGTTTGAATGATTGTAGTTGTTGTAGTTGCCATGGTAGTTGTTGAACCTTCCTCTTGAGTAGCCATAACTTCCTCTATTGTATCCTTTGCCTCTTTGATTCCTGGAATTCCTAAAGCAATTTTCAGTTGTATGATTAGTTAATCCACAAATAGAACATGAGTTGGAGTCTTGGGATCTCCCCCTGCCTTGTCTACCTCCTCTTCCTCTACCTCTGCCATGTCTTCCTCTACCTGCATAGTTAGCTTGATATGTACCTGCTTCATCATCCACTTTCTTTGCCTTTCCTTTGTTATCTTTAGACTTGCTTTTATCCGTGTATAAAGCTGAAGATTGATTACCTTTAGAGATTTCTCCATTTTTGATAAGCTTTGCCTCTTGAGTAAGTAATTGTCCAATGAGTGTGTTGAAATCAGGTACATGCATGTCCATGTACAAATCCATAGCTGTGGTGAATGCTTCCCACTTGTCATCTGCCTTCAAGCCATTGATGACCTGCCTTACAATTTGCTCTTCATCTATTACCTCTCCAATGCTTCCCAACTGATCTGCTATGTCCTTGAGCTTTGTGACAAAATCAGTCACATTTTGTTTGGGAGCCTTCTTGAGAGTTGTGAAATCCAGCCATAGTTGATGCTTCCTAGCTTTAGTACTTGAAGCAAAGAAAGCTTCAAGTGCATCCCACACTTCCTGAGATGTCTTACAACTTCTAATGTGAGGCAACAAAAAATCTGAGATAGAGTTGAGAAGATAAGACCTTGCAAGTGCATCCTTGGAGCACCATGTGCTCAATCTTTCTTGCTCTTCTTGTGTTGGTTGACTTTTGTTCCTGAAACTTGGCATAACTTCATCTCCAGCCACATAACCATATAAACTTCTACCTTGGAGATAAGCTTCCATCCTTAATGACCAAGCTGAGTAATTACCTCTATCCAATTTGTCAATTGATGAAGGAAATCCATCTGCCATGTTGTCCAACCTTGCTCTGATACCACTGTGAAGAGATGGATAGGTATGTGTTGAAGATGAAGAGGTGTTGCAAAATCTTTGCTCTACACCAGCCAAATGAACTCCAGGAGTAGATGGTGGGCCCTTTTAGCTTGCCAATGGATGTATTAGACACCCTATGTACCTTGGAAGATCACTCTCAAAAAGATAGATCAAAACAGATAAGTTGGAGTTAGCTCAGAGGTGAAAACTTGCTATTCTTGGTTGATACACCTGTCCAGTGTTTTACATAATTCTCTGAGCACAGCAGCAATTAGATTAATTCCTCTTGGGGAAGGCTAGGTAGCTTAAAGAGCTAACTTTAGAGAGTAATCTCATCAAAAATAACAAACCACACACTGAGAATGACTTTTAACAAGTGATGACATCATCCCGATTTTCACGGGCTGCTATAGAAATAGACCAGTGAGTAGAAAAATTAACATAACTCAAGATTTAAGAATCCAATGATCATGAAAATTTGAATGCTTATAGTAGACAGTAAGGTGAATCCAACAAGCTTTAAATCACTAAATTTGGATAAGTAACCACTGAGAAATGAATCTGACAAGATGAGTGAAAAAGTCGGGTACCTGACAGAGAGGTGAAGATGAACAGACCCTGTTGACTTCAAATGAACATAACTGAAGATTGCAACATCCAAATGACATGAAAATCTATGAGAATATAGTAGACTTATAGAGCTAACTTTACCAAGTTAAATCACTGAAAATGATGAACCAAGTGTAGAGAAACAATCTCTGCAAGCTGACTGAGAAAATCTGAAGTAATGGCAGTGAGTAGTACACATCACAAGAACATGGAAAGATGAACTCAAATAATCATGAAATTGAAAGTATATTGCTTGTACAATACAATGACTTACTGATACATATGTGTGCCTTGTAATCACACCTTGATATGGCATAAAGCTCAGCTCTTGGAGGTCTTCACATAGGTCTCTCTAACCACGACTAAAACTGCCATCTATTTATAGTTGAGTTTGGGAGGCTAACTTCCCTCAATCACTCTCCAATCAATCAATGATTGATTTGATTCTCTACCTACCACAAATCACGAATTCGTGGCTCCTCTTTCCATTCTTGATCATGTGGGCTCAACCACTTAAGATTCTCTTACTTTTACATTAAGTAAACTCTTCAAAAGTTACAAGAGGTAGTTCACAAGTGAACTTTACATAGTCTTCATTTTGAAGCTTCTTTAATGACTTTGTGAGACTCAAGCCAATACTTAGGCTTGTCATGGACTTGCTCCAACACAAAGATCATGGTTTGTTTCTCACTCAAAGAAAGTACATTAAGGACATGTTGGCAAAATTCAAGATGCAAGATTGTAAGATTGCAGGTACTCCAATGGAGGTTAATCACAAATTGAGCTCACATGAAGGTGAACTCATAGAGGACATCACATCATATCAAAGTCTAGTGGGTAGTCTCAACTATGCCACATTGACAAGAGTAGATATATGTTACAGTGTGAGTATGCTAAGCCAATTTATGCACACACCAAGGAAACCACATATGGATGCTGCCAAAAGGATACTCAAATATCTCAAAGGAACCATAAATGAAGGACTTTACTATCCTTATGTATCTGATTTAGGTTTGAAGCTATTTTCTGATGCAGATTGGGCTGGCTCCAAGGAAGATAGAAGGAGCACTTCAGGTTATCTTACCTTTGCAGGTTCAAAGCTTATTTCATGGTCATCCAAGAAGCAACCCACAGTTGCTCTCTCTTCTACTGAAGCTGAATATAGAGGTCTTGCCATAGCTACACAGGAAGCTATGTGGATGAAGACATTGTTCAAAGATCTTGGATTGGAGTTTGGAACTCCAACTATTTTTGGTGACAATATGAGTTCTATTCATTTGGCTGCTAATCCTATTTTTCATGCAAGGACTAAACATATTGAGTTCATTATCACTATGTACGAGAGAAGGTTCTAAGCAAAGAGATTCAAATATCATATGTGTCCACTCATCAACAATGTGCAGATATTCTAACCAAAGCATTGGATGGTACAAAGCTTTGTAAATTCAAGGCTATGATTGGTTTGCAGGTAATCTTGGAAGATTGAAGACCTCAAGCATACTTGGCTTGAGGGGGAGCTGTTGGAGCAAGTCTATGACAAGCCTAAGTATTGGCTTGAGTCTCACAAAGTCATTAAAGAAGCTTCAAAATGAAGACTATGTAAAGTTCACTTGTGAACTACCTCTTGTAACTTTTGAAGAGTTTACTTAATGTAAAAGTAAGAGAATCTTAAGTGGTTGAGCCCACATGATCAAGAATGGAAAGAGGAGCCACGAATTCGTGATTTGTGGTAGGTAGAGAATCAAATCAATCATTGATTGATTGGAGAGTGATTGAGGGAAGTTAGCCTCCCAAACTCAACTATAAATAGATGGCAGTTTTAGTCGTGGTTAGAGAGACCTATGTGAAGACCTCCAAGAGCTGAGCTTTATGCCATATCAAGGTGTGATTACAATGCACACATATGTATCAGTAAGTCATTGTATTGTACAAGCAATATACTTTCATTTTCATGATTATTTGAGTTCATCTTTCCATGTTCTTGTGATGTGTACTACTCATTGCCATTACTTCAGTTTTTCTCAGTCAGCTTGCAGAGATTGTTTCTCTGCACTTGGTTCATCATTTTCAGTGATTTAACTTGGTAAAGTTAGCTCTATAAGTCTACTATATGCTCACAAATTTTCATGTCATTTGGATGTTGGAATCTTCAGTTATGTTCATTTGAAGTCAACACGGTATGTTCATCTTCACTTCTCTGTCAGGTACCCGACTTTTTCAGTCATCTTGTCAGAGTCATTTCTCAGTGTTTACTCATCCAAATTCAGTGCTTTAAAGCTTGTTGGATTCAGCTTACTGTCTAGTATAAGCATACAAATGTTCATGATCATTGGATTCTTACATCTTGAGTTATGTTAATTTTTCTACTCCCTGGTCTATTTCTGTAGCAGCCCGTGAAAATCGGGATGATGTCATCACTTGTTAAAAGTCATTCTCAGTGTGTGGTTTGTTATTTTTGATGAGATTACTCTCTAAAGTTAGCTCTTTAAGCTATCTAGCCTTCGCCAAGAGGAATTAATCTAATTGTTGCTGTGCTCAGAGAATTATGTAAAACACTGGACAGGTGTATCAACCAAGAATAGCAAGTTTTCACCTCTGAGCTAACTCCAACTTATCTGTTTTGATCTATCTTTTTGAGAGTGATCTTCCAAGGTACATAGGGTGTCTAATACATCCATTGGCAAGCTAAAAGGGCCCACCATCTACTCTTGGAGTTCATTTGGCTGGTGTAGAGCAAAGATTTTGCAACACCTCTTCATCTTCAACACATACCTATCCATCTCTTCACAGTATATATATATATATATATATATATATATATATATATATATATATATATATATATATATATATATATATATATATATATATATATATATATATATCTATCTATCTATCTATCTATCTATCTATCTATCCATCTATCTATCTATCTATCTATCTATCTATCTATCTATCTATCTATCTATCTATCTATCTATTATCTATCTATCTATCTATCTATCTATCTGTCTGTCTGTTGGTGCATATCAAGCCTTCACACATTGGCTTGGAATCATGGAAGACTAGCTTGGACAAAGCTTTATCAAGGCTTCACTTGAAGCAAGGTTCATATGAACATATCCTTAGATGGTCTTACTTTTTACCCCTTTGTAAAAGTCTATATGAGTTGGCATTTATATGTAATCACTTTAGTCACCTAACCACTTCATTAGTCGTGGAAAAGGGAATGATTTAGTGGAGAGAATATCTCCCTACTTTTAGTAGAGATATTCTAGGGAGCCTAACTTTGAATTTGAAATTCAAATTAACCTTCAACTCTTATAAAAACTACAAGCAAAAAGTCGCGGGTGTCCATCATCAATCCCGAGGCTATTCTGTACCATTCATTGAGTGTGTAAGGCCTACTCCATAGCTTGCACCTCTGAGTACCATTGTGCTATGTCTATCATACCAATGGGAATGTACATTCATATGATATAATACAAATACTTACATTCATCATCTTTGTTTTGTCTGAGTCTCCTACTCCAAGTCTTTCAACTTCCAAGGAGCATTTCTCAGTGCTCGCTGAACCAAATCAAGAGTTCAATAGCTCATTGGAACCAGCTCAAGGTCTTCTACAAGCATACAAAATCTCAGAAGATTTCATTCAGCCATTTGGGAGAAATCGCGCTCGAAGAAGTCACTGGTCTATCTCTGCAACTCTCCTAAAAAGTCGGGGGTAATCAGAATTTTGCTAAACTTATTTCTCAGTGTATGGTTTATCAATTTGAGTGATTCCACTTGTAATTGGTAGCTTATTAAGGTACTTTAATACTCCCAAAAGGAATTGTTTTAATTGCAAGTGTGCTGGTCACACTGAGCATAACACTGAGCAGGTATCATTACAGAAATAGCAAGTTTTTTGGATTTGTGAAGGAACCAAGTTATCTGTTTTGGTTTGATCATTACACAAACCATTTGCAAAGTACATATATGGTTTCTTGGTATCATTTGAAAGCTCAAGGAGTCTACTAAGCATTTCTGGAATCAAAGGAGGGCTAGTGTGAAGCAGGTATAGCAGCACCAACTCATTTCTTGAGTGCATCCAACCATCACTCCCAACAGTGGTATCAGAGCAAATAAGGTAAACATGGGTGATGGATTTCCTTCATTCATTGACAAATTGTATAGGAACAACTACCAAGCTTGGTCATTGAGAATGAAGACCTATCTACAAGGAAGGATCTTGTTTGGATACATATCAGGAGATGAGGAATTACCCTCATTCAAGACTAGAGGACTACCCACAAAGGATGAACATGAAAGACTCAACCAATGGTGTGCAAAGGATGCTTTGGCAAGGTCTTACCTTCTAAACTCTATATCTGACTTTCTTTTACCTCATGTAAGGAATTGTAAGACTTCCCAAGAGACTTGGGAAACCTTGTCAACCTACTTTTCTTCTAGCACAAGGGCTAGGAAGAATCAATTGTGGATTGAGTTCACAACCCTTAGGAAGCAGCCCAAGCAACCAGTCTCAGAGTATGTGACAAAGATTAAAGATGTGGCAGACCAACTAGCAAGCATTGGAGAGGAGATTGAAGAGGAGCAAATAGTCAGGCAAGTAACAAATGGACTCAAGGCAGATGATAAGTGGGAAAGTTTCACCACTGCAATGGACCTCTATATGGACATGCATACCCCAGATCTCACAACACTTATGGGCCAACTATTCACACATGAAGCAAAGTTTACAAAGGCAGGAGATCAATCAAAAGGTAACAACCCCTCTCCTCTCTATACTGATAAGAAAGTTAAAGATAAAGGCAAAGGGAAGAAACAAGATGAAGAAGGCTCTACCTCTCAAGCTAATTATGCAGGGAGAGGTAGGTCATCTAGAGGAAGAGGCAGAGGAGGTAAGTCAGGTAGGGGGAGACCCTACAACTCATCACCATGCAACATCTGTGGATTGTCCAATCATACCATAGATGAATGCTACAAGAATTACAAGAATCAGAGAGGAAGAGGCTACTCAAGAGGTGGATACTCTCAAGGGAGAGGTAGATTCAACCAACATCAAGGCTACAATGGATACAACAACCAATACAACAACAACTACAACAACAACCACAATGGTAATTACCAAGGTGGATTCAGAAATAGAAGAGACTACAACAATTACACAGAGGAGCAAGATGACTCCCTATTGATCATGAATATGACCTCCAAGGCAGGTACAAATGATGATCATTTATTTTATATTGACTCAGGATGTTCTAACCATGTAGCTGGAAATGTGGCACTACTTTCTGATTTGGAAGAGCCCAAGGGCAAACATCAGGTACAAACAGGTGATGACACTAAACATTCTGTTGTTAAGATTGGAAATGTGAAGACATGTGATGGTAATCAGAACCTATTGAGCAGGGTACTCTATGTACCAACCATCACCAAGAATCTAATGAGTGTTGGCCAGATTGTGGAGAAAGGTTTGCAGGTCAGATTCACTCAACATGGAGCATATGTGGAGGACCCAGGACATGGATTCAGAAGGATAGCCAAAGGGGAGAAATCAGGTAGATTGTTTACTTTTGAGCTAGAAGACACCAAGAACATTGCTTTGTATAATTACAAGGATCAGACACTTTCAGAGTTAGAAATATGGCACAAGAGATTAGGGCACATAGGTGAAAGAACCCTAAAGCAAATATGCAGGGATCAATGTGTGCTTGGGATACCTAATGTGTCCAAGCAACACATGATTTACAAGTGTGGATCATGTCAATTTGGTAAGTCTCACAGGTTACCCTATTCAAGGAAAGGTTTCATGCATGAAGACTACCTAGACTTGGTACACACAGATGTTTGGGGACCTAGCAAGGATCCTTCTATCTCAGGTTCAAGGTATTATGTGTCCTTCATTGATGATTATAGCAGGTGGAACATTTTATACTTTATGAAGCATAAAGATGAGGTGTTTAATTGTTTCAAGAGGTATCTTGCACTTGTTGAAAATCAAACAGGAAGAAGCTTGAAGAGGCTAAGGTCAGATGGTGGAGGAGAGCACTTCTCCAATGAGTTTGAAGATTTCATGCAGGAAAGAGGCATCAAAAGGGAGATTACTACAAGGTACTCACCTGAACAAAATGGGGTAGCTGAAAGAAGGAATAGACTCATAGTAGAAATAGCTAGGTCTATGCTTAATGAGAAAAAGTTACCAAATTATCTTTGGGCAGAGAGTGTATCCACTGCCACCTATCTCATAAACAGGTTGCCATCCAAATCACTTGATGGCATGACACCATATGAAGCTTGGCATGGTGAGAGACCCTCTCTGGATCATTGCAAAATCTTTGGTTGTGTAGCATATGTGCATATTCCCTCACAGGTAAGGGGAAAGCTAGATCCCAAGGCTGAAAAATGTATCTTCATTGGTTATGATTTGAACCAAAAGGGATACAGATTCTACAACCCAACAAACAAAGGGTTTAAGGTAAGCAGAGATGTCATCTTTGATGAGAATGACTCTTGGTATGAAAATGAATGCAGGAAGATTAGTCTACCCTATGACATGGAAGAAGATTTTCCAAAGCTCACCAAGGAGGAACCAATTCAGCAAGAAGATTCAAGCTCAGATGATGATGATACAATAAACCTTGAAGAGTTCAAGGCTTGGAAGTCCAAAGGGAAGATGAAGATGAAGCAACTAGAAGATAAACCAGAATCTTCAACTCAAGCAATGAGGAGATCTCAGAGAGAAAAGAAGAAGCCTATTAGATTTGGGTATGACACATCACTTGTAACTAAACATTCTGTATATCTTGCAAAGGACTTGTTAAATGAAGAACCAGGTACTTATGAAGAAGCAATTACCAAACCAGAATGGAAAGAAGCCATGGATGAAGAGATGGAAGCTCTCAAGGAAAGTGATACTTGGGACTTGGTACCCAAGAAAGACTCTATGAAGGTAATAGGATCCAGATGGATCTACAAACTAAAGAAGAATTCAGATGGAACAATAAACAGGTACAAAGCTAGGTTGGTAGCCAAGGGTTTTGCACAAACCCAAGGCATTGATTATGAGGAGACATTTTCTCCTGTGGCTAAGATGCCAACCATCAGAATATTGGTGAGTGTAGCTGCATCCAAGAATTGGAACATGTACCAATTAGATGTCAAGAATGCTCTCTTGAATGGATGGATATCTAAAGAAGCCTACATGTCACAACCACCTGGCTATGAAGATCCAAAAAAGGTACATTATGTTTGTAAATTGAAGAAGGCTCTGTATGGTTTAAAGCAGGCACCTAGAGCATGGAATTACAGGTTGACAACCTATCTCCAAGACCAAGGATTTGTGATGAGTAAAGCAGACACTTCTCTATTCATAAAGAGAAGTAGTACAGAGGTAATCTACTTATGTGTTTATGTTGATGACATCATCATTACAGGTAATGATGTCAATGGGATTAGACACATCAAAGGACAGATGATGAAAGAATTCAAGATTAGTGATCTTGGATTATTGAAGTACTTCTTAGGTCTTGAGTTAGTCTACACCAACTCAGGTATATATATCACTCAAAAGAAGTATGTGCAGGATATGGTCAAGAAGTTTGGTTTGCAGGATGCTAAGGTATCTACTACTCCAATGGAGGTCAACCTAAAGCTAAGTGCTCATGAAGGAGAAGAAGTCCAAGACATCACACGGTATCAAAGTATGGTAGGTAGCTTGAACTATGCTACCTTGACAAGAATTGACATAGCATATGGAGTTAGTGTGCTTAGTCAATTCTTGCACAAACCAAGGGTACCTCACCTAGAGGCAACAAAGAAGATCTTGAAGTATCTGAAGGGAACTCAAAGTCATGGTTTGTACTTTCCATATACATCAGATATTGACATTAAAGTTTACTCAGATGCAGATTGGGCAGGATGCAAGGATGATAGGAGAAGCACCTCAGGATACATTTGTTTTGCAGGAGATAAACCTATTTCTTGGTCAGCCAAGAAGCAACCTACAGTGGCATTG
>CM035441.1:61092606-61100106 GCA_020310875.1 Ceratopteris richardii
GGTTGAGGGGGGTTGAGTGGGGTTGAGAGGGGGCGCATGGGGTGGGGTTGAGGGGGGTTAAGTGGGGTTGAGAGGGGGCGCATGGGGTGGGGTTGAGGGGGGTTGAGTGGGGTTGAGAGGGGTTGCGTGGGGTGGGGTTGAGGGGGGTTGAGTGGGGTTGAGAGGGGTTGCGTGGGGTGGGGTTGAGGGGGGTTGAGTGGGGTTGAGAGGGGGCGCATGGGGTGGGGTTGAGAGGGGTTGAGTGGGGTTGAGTGGGGTTGAGAGGGGGCGCATGGGGTGGGGTTGAGGGGGGTTGAGTGGGGTTGAGAGGGGCCGCATGGGGTGGGGTTGAGGGGGGTTGAGTGGGGTTGAGAGGGGGCGCATGGGGTGGGGTTGAGGGGGGTTGAGTGGGGTTGAGAGGGGTTGCGTGGGGTGGGGTTGAGGGAGGTTGAGTGGGGTTGAGAGGGGGCGCATGGGGTGGGGTTGAGAGGGGTTGAGTGGGGTTGAGTGGGGTTGAGAGGGGGCGCATGGGGTGGGGTTGAGGGGGGTTGAGTGGGGTTGAGAGGGGGCGCATGGGGTGGGGTTGAGGGGGGTTGAGTGGGGTTGAGAGGGGGCGCATGGGGTGGGGTTGAGGGGGGTTGAGTGGGGTTGAGAGGGGTTGCGTGGGGTGGGGTTGAGGGGGGTTGAGTGGGGTTGAGAGGGGGCGCATGGGGTGGGGTTGAGGGGGGTTTGAGAGGGGTCCAAAAAGGAGGTACTGATGCTCTGGCTGTTGATTCTCCCATCAATACGAGAAAGAAAGAGCCTGCCCGACCCAAGTGGAAGACAAAGCGAGAGAGGAAAAGAGAGGAAGTACTACAGACCCCCACATCAAGCTTTTGCACCGTCTCGGTGCAATAACTCCTTTATTTGCTTATTCCTTCAAAGTGAACTGCAGAAAATGAAAGACTACGATATGTATAGTGAGATAAAATAAATTTCATCTGCTTATCTCAATTCAAATAACTTTTCACCCTAGAGATGTTGACTAAGGGCAACCTTTTACCCTGGAGATCTGCCATATGCACTGCGCCATGTGGCAATACTTTGATAACCTTATATGGTCCTATCCATTTAGGTGCCAATTTAGTTGAAATTGCTGGGACTTGATGCACTAAAACCATGGATCCTTCTTGTACTTCATTGGTCCTCAGATACTTGTCATGCAGTCTTTTGCGCTCTTCTTGTTTTACCTGAAGTTTTTGCATTGCTTCTTCTCTGTATTCTTCTAATGCCACCAATCTCTGAATGGGAGGTTCAATTCCAATGGTGTTGATTCCTATTTCCTTTCTGATAATGAACTCAAATGGTGCCAATGCCTCTTTTCCATAAACTAAACGAAATGGAGTTTCACCTGTGGTTCCCCTCTTCGTGGTTCTGAAGGCCCAAATTGCACCAATTAGTGCTAGTGGCCAAGAGCTTTGATGATCAAAAGATAATTTGCGAAGTAGTCCAATCAAAATCTTATTGGAACTCTCTGCTTGTCCATTTGCCCTTGGGTAATAGGCACAAGATTTTTTATGGAAGATCTTGTACCTGTCAAATATAAACTGGAGCAATTGATTTACAAAATGTGTGCCTCTATCACTAGTAATCTCCAGTGGGCAACCAAATCTTGAAAAAATACGTTTATACATAAATTTAGCTACTGTTAAAGCCGTGCAGTCCACAGTAGCTTTAGCCTCTATCCATTTAGTGGCATAGCATGTGGCCATCAAAATATACTTTTTACCTCCTGGTTGCCCAGTTGGGCTAATTGGCCCTATGAAATCAAGACCCCATCGTTCAAATGGGAGCCATCCTGTAGATATGACCAATGGTTGGAAATTCAATCTGGTTGGCGCGGGAGCACACCTCTGGCAGATGTGGCATTCTTTGGCGAACTTGATTGCATCTTTGAGAATATGGGGCCACCATAAACCTTTGTGGATGATTCTATGAGCCAATTCTTCCCCCTTGAGATGTCCTTCACTGTGTGCAGCTTCTAGCAGAAGATTTACCTCCTCTGTTGCCTTTTCGCTCATTGCCGTCCTGGATACTTGGTCTGCCATGTAGTGCTCTTTTCCTGGCTTAATGTGAATATCAAAATTAAATTCTTGAAATAGGAGTAACCATCGCCAAATCCTTCCAGCTACTCTGGGCTTGTTAATCAGGTACTTCAAAGGTTGATGATCAGTTATGACAATAAAATGCACACCTAAGAGGTAATGCCGGAATTTTTGAAGAGCGAACACGATAGCCAAACCTTCCCTTTCAGTAGTGCTGTAGTTCCTCTCTGCTTTGGTAAGCAATCTGCTAGCATAAACGATAGGTTGGTCTATCTTCTGTGATGATGGTTGAGCCAAGACTGCTCCAACTGCATGAAGACTGGCATCTGTATGTACATGGAACTCTAATGACCAATTAGGAACAGTTAAAAGAGGAGCAGTACATAGCCTCAATTTTAATTCGCAAAATGCTTTCTCAGCTTCAGGAGTCCATGAGAAAGGGACATTCTTACTTGTAAGCCTGGACAAAGGCTTAGCTATCTCTGAATACATTCTGATAAATCGTCTATGATATCCTGCATGGCCCAAGAAACTTTGCACTTCCTTTGGGCTTTGTGGAATTGGCATGGAAAGGATAGCAGTGATCTTTGCCGGATCAACCGTTATCCCTTCAACTGATACTATGTGGCCCAGGAGAGTACCTTTGGTCACCAAAAAATGACATTTAGCAGGGTTCAACTTCAAACCTGTTTTGAGACACTGCTCAAAGATTTCCTTTAGATTATCCAAATGGTTATTGAAATCTTGAACTATTGCCCTCTTGTCCGTTCCTGAAACTACTGAAAAATCATCCATAAAAATGCGCAGAAATGAGGTTAACCATTTCCCTAGTATGAGATACATAGTCCTATTGAAGGATACTGGTGCATTCTTCAAGCCAAAGGCCATACGGGTATAAACATATGTGCCCCATGGTGTAACAAAAGCCGTCTTGTCTCTATCTTCAGGATGAATGCCTATCTGATTGTAGCCACTGAATCCATCAAGAAAACTATATAAAGAGTGTCCGGCTACTTCTTCAAGCACCTGCTCTGTGAATGGTTGGGGAAAGCCATCTTGAATAGTTACTTTATTCAAGGCACGAAAATCAACACATACTCTTATTTTGCCGTTTTTCTTTGGTACAATGACCATGGAAGAAAGCCACCGTGAGTGTTCTACCGGAACAATAATACCTGCCTCTTCCAATTTTGTGATTTCTAACTTTACTGCCTCTGCATACTTTGGATTAAGTCGGTAAGGCCTACTTCTTGCAGGTGAAGCTCCTTCCATTAAGGGTATTCGGTGTAATCCAAGCTCCTTCGGTATCCCTGTTAAGTCTTTATAGGACCATGCAAAGACACTTTTATAGGTGAAAAGTAGGGAAGTTACCTTCTGCAATAAAGGCGGATAGTGCCATAACCAAGAAGCCAAGTGAACCGTCTGAGGATTCTCTTCATCTCCAAGATTTACTTCTTGAACATACTTTTCAGAATTGGACTCACTTGAGAGTTCATCTCCACTGTATGCAGGAGCAGAGTTCAATTTATGATCCACAATTTGTTCCTTGATCCATCCTAAGGGTATATTTGAGAATGGTAGTTCTTGAAGGTCGCAATTATCTTCCCCAGATGCAGGCACAACTTTGTCTCTTTCTGGTCCTGCAAGCATAAAATCATCTGATTCCTCATGTTTACCTGCCTTTTCCCTACATACCTTCTTAGTGGCGCTAAGTGTTGAATTTTGATTATCTGATTCAATTGGAGATTTCTGTCCTTCTAGAGGTGCCTGCAAAAAATAAGCTTGACTTCCTTGCTTACTCTTTTCTATTTCGTTCATGTGAAGAACATTAGTTTTTCCCTCTTCTCGTCCTCCTTGTGTTGCTTCTGCAAAATCTTCATTTACCTTACATATCTCCACTGTGCAGCATTCTGCACTTCCCATCATCCAACTTAATAGGGCATCATCTTCTGAAGGCATTACCTGAGTTTCCATTGCATATCCAGTAGCCTTGTTGATGTCTGATCCTTCTTCCAAATGTATCTGTAATTGATTGTTAGTACATGTGGAAATCCATAACTTGTTCTTTCCCCAATCCTGTAGAGCCTTTGCTTGCCTTAACCAAGGCCTTCCCAGGAGTAGAGGGTATGAGGTCTCCTGAGGCAGGGCAATAACAACAAAGTCTAAAACAAAATGACAACCCTGCACTATCATAAGTACCTTTTCAACAATGCCCACTGGTGCCACCCGACGTTGATCTGCTAAGGTGACTGTGAAAGGTGCTTCCTTTGTGGGATTGAGCCTTAGTTTCTTCATAGTGAAATCAGGCATCAAATTGATGCTGGAACCTCCATCTATAATAACACCTGCTAGAGCTTCATCCTTGATTAAAACGGATAATCTTGAGCTCTGATAATCAGCCAAGGGTGCAGGAGGAAAGTCCACCATAAAACCCTCTATGCTAGGAGGTGAGCACAAGCATGCAGAATGTATAATCTTCAGCAGATCACTTCTTACTTTAGGATCTATCTTTATGAGTTGATACAGGCTAATCTTATGATGAATACCTTTCAAAATTTCTTCAATGTCCACTTCTTGCTTGCCTTTAGAAGTACTCGTTGGTTGATCTTTTAGCAAAGTAGTTGCCCTCTCATAAGCTTCTTCCATTTCTTCTTGGTCCTTCCATCCCACCTTCTTTTCTACAACTCTATCTTTGAGTCCTTGTTGTTCCTCCTTTTGGGCTACTGCCGCTTGCCTGGCTCTGGTCATCATTGGCATGGATGAAGATGAAACAACATAAGATTGAGCTGTCATACCTTCTACAGGTGGGGAGACTGCAATCATGTGAATAGGAGCCGGACGACCTCTTGGGCAATCTCTGGTGTAGTGATCCTTAGCATCTGGACAGTGTTGACAAGGGGGTGCGTCCTCTGGAAGAGAACACCTGTTCTGCATATGGCCATACTCCCCACAACGGTAACACATTAGAGGCCTATTGTATCTAGGCCGAGTTGGGCGGGTCTCTTCTCTATTAGGTGCATTAGCAGTGCTAGCATAATATGAATCTACACCTTGATGGTTACCTCGCTGTTGTGTCCCCTTAAGGTAGTAGCAGTCTCTTGCCTCATGACCCTCTTTGCCACAGAACTGACAACTGACTCTGTTAGGACAATTTACATTGGAATGTCCATTATTATTACATATTGTACACCAAACCTGTCTTCGTATGTCCTGGGTAGTCCGCAAGTCTTCAAGCTCACGCCTAAGTTGAGACACTTCATCCATATTATGAGTTGAGAGTGGCGGTATGACCTTCTCTTCTTGGCGGCTTTGCTGCATCCTTAAGGCTTCCAACTCCTTCCTGAGTTGCCCGATCGGATCCAAATCGGATGCATAGTTTGGTTGAGACTCTACTTCAAAATGTATTCTAGCCTCCTCAATTCGTGATGCAGTTGCCACAAAATCATCAAGTGTTGCATCCAGTCTGAGGGATTCCCGAAGCTTTTGTTGAGATGACTTAGGCAGAGCCTTCTCAATCCATTTTTTGACTAAAAAATCACCTGGAGCATGAGGCAAACGAGAAACAAGTGCTTTAGTTCTTGTGTGTAATTCATGGAAGGATTCACCTGCTCGTAATTTTAGGTTCTCTAGCTGGTCTAGAGCTCGTTCTGAGGAGTCGCTTGGTCGAAATGTCCGCGAGAATGCCGCTTTTAGTGCCTCCCACGTAGTGAAGTGCCCATCAGCATACTGGCTATACCATTTGTCCGCAAGGCCTTCCAATGTAGGTGGAAAGAGCACCAACATTGCATCCTCCCGGTTCTGCAATCCTCTTCCACGACATAATGAGACGAATCTCCTCACGTGGTCATCTGCATCTTCATAAGCCAATCCTTTAAATGTAGGAAACTTGATGTTCAACCTAGAGAGTAAATGGGAAAGATCCTCCATTGGTGCCGGCGCTTCTTCTGAAGTATCTGAGGAAAAATCTAAGGTTCTCCTATGCTTCTCTTTTGATAATGGTGTTACTCCCAAATCAATGGATAGATTCAAGGATGGTGGAGGAGAGGTAAGCTCACTGGCTGTGGTTATTTCTAACTTGTTGAGACGCTTCCGTTCACGATGAGACTCCTTGTCCGCCCGCGTATGGGTCATGTACCTATTCGCAAATACAATAGGGCAACAATCCTCTCACAGAAATGCAAAGGTCCCACCGTGCGTGCCAAACTGTAGAGGAGGTACTGGGGTATCCGCTTTTAACACAAGTAGAGAATGAGAACTAAACACGTCCAGTACATCACCTACTCAAGGGGGGTTCTCTTTAGGGAAATATACCCTTTAACATTTCTGTGAACAGGTAGATAACACGGATTGCACCGAGTGGTACATACTTCAGAAAATATGAATATCAATTGGCCAAGGAAGAACATACACGTCTTGATTCGATTCAGATGATTACAAGATTTGACAAGGAAATGCTCAAAAACTAATGCTCAGAGCTTCGTGGTACTTTATGCAGATGAATAGAGATCAATACAAACGATGAAGGAATTGCTCAAGAGAGTAGAGCTTAACACCAATAGTGTCTTACAGAAAAAAGAAAGAAAATCCAAGACACTCTCTTACACAATAGTGCTCATAGCCCTCCACTGAGAAGCCTACCCTCTGTATCCACACTACAGAGTAGCTCCTACAATAGGCTTGAAACCACCAAGTGCAAGAGGGAACTTCTGCACGTATACACGCGTCAAAGTAACTCCGAAAATGTACCAAAAGTGTGTACCCAAATGAGCACAAATCCCTTGTTTTATAGGCCTCAATAGGCCAAGAGAGCCTTGCCGAATCTTCACGTCCAGAGTTCACGCGCCGGTTAACCACCCAAATTGGAGGGGTAAGTCAATTATTCCTTTGATTTGAATTGGATCCCCAAAGATAGGTAGTCGCCGTGAATGGTTGGTGGCAAATGGCAAGAATCTTTTCTTCACTTCTACTTTTTACACTGCACACTTTTTTCCCTTTTTGCGGACTGTTTAGAGCGTGATTTTTTTCACCTTCCAGCTGTTCCTCATACCTTCTTATCCAGCCCTATCTATAGCTTTGTCAGTCAGAGTAATCTCTTCTTCAGCACCTCCTTCGTCATCTTCATCGATCCCTTTATGAGATTTGCATTCTCTTAGCAGTAGCCGAATATGAAGACTGCTTCTCCAATTGCCTTGATTTGTAGTGGGGTTGGGGTTCGGGTTGAGTGGAGTGGGGTTGAGTGGGAGCGGGGATGAGGGTGAGGCGCTAGGGGTTGGGGTTGAGTGGGGTTGGGGGGGGCTAGGTTGGGTTGAGTGGAGTGGGGTTGAGTGAGGGCGGGGATGAGAGTGAGGCGCTAGGGGTTGGGGTTGAGTGGGGTTGGGGGGGGGCTAGGTTGGGTTGAGCGGAGAGGGGTTGAGAGGGGGCGCATGGGGTGGGGTTG
>CM035441.1:61110106-61115106 GCA_020310875.1 Ceratopteris richardii
GGATGCAATCCCTTGATTGGGGAAAGCCGGTTTATTTATAAACTAGAGATTAGATTATATAATATAATAACATGCACTGACTTATTATGGGTCGATACCTCATCTTTCTCACACTTACCAAATCTGATTTCTTTAGTACATTACTGTTTTAATGATTGCAGATGCATAAAACATCTAGTTTTTATTGATACTTGACTTAGATTATCTTGTATGCATGTAGAGAAAAGAAATGCTTCTGGTCTATGCATACGATAGTGAAACAATGCCCAAATCTAGGGGATCACGGTATAAGTGTTAGGTCAAAATGTAGAAACAATGCCCAAATCTAGGGGATCACGGTATAAGTGTTAGGTTGTTGATATATTTAGGTTGTTGATATATTTAGGTAGTGATGTGTGTGAACACACTAGGACCGCCGGGGCACTTTTTTCCCTCTTTAGGAGGCTTTTTTTCCCCGGCTTGTATATACGCCTATTGCCCAAATGGGCTACTTATTTTTGTACATTCTCTAGTAATACATTAAGTATTGTGTGTTTGTGCTCCAAGCTTCTTCTTCTTCCTTGTGCTGTTTGCGTGCTTCTGTAGATGTCTATCTCCAACAATTGGTATCAAAGTAGGTCATGGCTTCATCTAGGGCACCGTCGACACTCCTCCGTTTGCAGTCTCAAAATCACATGAATTTTGGTGAGCATACTCAGCGTGTTTCCGAGATCAAAACAACTTTGCTATGTGGTGCCGAAATCGCGATCTAAGCTCGTTTCGGCCTTCAAACGCACTATCGTAGCGCTTGTGCAAGCTATTTTGTCTTTTTGTGCCAAAGGTATATACCAGTTTCTATTCGCCAATTTAAACGTCTTGAAGTCTACTACAGGTCTAGCAGAACTCGTCTAGGCAGTTCTGTTCAACTTTTTGAGATACATTCAATTTTTTGCATCAATGTATTTTAGTCACCGGCCATGGCTGAAAGCAGTGATGTATTCCGTATGTCGGTTGTTGAGGATAAGTTGGATGGTACCAACTACCCATTATGGGCTTATATGATGCGACATGTATTGGTTGCAAAAGGATTGTGGAACATTGTGCAGGGTGTTGAAAGACGTCCTGTTACACCTCTGACTACAGGTACTGCAAATACAGGTGCTAGAGCTGATGAAGATGGTGTCAAAGGTGATATTCCGTAGGTTCCTAGTCGTGCTGTTGTTTCTGCTACACCTACTGTAGAGTAGATTCGCTGGGATGGCAGAGATGCCCATGCACATGCATTGATAGCTTTGTCTATCAAACGTGCCATTATTCCTCACATTCGCTCTTGCAGAACAGCTAAGGATGCTTGGGATACACTTACCACATTGTACCAAGCTAGGAATGAGGCTCGTGTTGCTTACCTCCGAAAATAGTTGGAGAGTGAGCACATGAATGAAGGTGATTCTATGGACAGTTTCCTAACAAAGATCAAAGACTTGAAGGAACAATTGATTTCTACTGACGAGGTTATATCAGATAGCTCACTTGTACAGACCGTTCTGAATGGTCTTCCTGATTCATATCAGATTTTTGCTTCTACTCTTTGTTTGATGATGAAAGGCAATCCGAATGCCTTATCATTTGAGGAGTTAGTCTTTGTTCTGTTGCAAGAAGATCAATCTATGCAGAACAGGTCCATTATGCGAGTTGTAGATCAAGCTTTCCTAGCTAGTCAGAAGGACAAAGGAAAATGGAGCTCTTCAACTAGTAAGCAGAAATCTGCTAATTCTGCATATTCGAAGAAGGAAGATAAAGATGAGAAGAAATCAGAAAAGCAGAAATTGTTTTGTAAGTACTGTAAAGGGAATGATGATATCATAAAGAACTATCCAAAACTGGCTGCAAAAGAGGCAAAGAAGAAAGAGGCTGGAATGGTTGTTGCAGAAGCCTCTACACCAAAAACAGAGTCTGCTAATCTTGTGCAGGAAGAAGAATGGGCGTTCACTACTGTTTGCAGTTTTGACCCATCTTCTCATGAGGAGTGCATGTCTGCAGTAGACTTAGATGTTTGGTACTTTGATAGTGGGGCGACCAAACATATTACCTCACAGTGCAGTTTCTTCTCTTCACTCGAGCCTGCCCCTACAGGGAATACTGTTACATGCGCCAACAACTTCTCTTATCCTGTTATGGCAGTTGGTAAGATCGTTTTGACTACTACTGATGGTAGTTCTTTCACTTTGTTAGATGCTTTATTTGTGCCAGGGATCAAGAAGAATCTTTTATCAGTTTTTGCATTAGCCAAGATTGGCTTGGTTGTGAAATTTGTTGATGACAGATGTACAGTTCATGATTTGTCAAATGGCGATGTTATTATTTCTTTTGGCATTTTATGTCATGGCCTCTATAAGCTCATAGACTATGAACGATCTAAAAATGATTTGGCATGTGCAGTGAATGATTCTCAGGCTATGTCAGATGCAAAGCTTTGGCATGCACGCTTTGGTCATCTGAATTTTGCTAGTTTGCTACACCTGCAGAAATCTGAAATGGTATCCTCTTTGCCCAAACTTGAGGCACCTAGAAAACATGTCTGTGAAGGCTGTATTTCGGGCAAAATGCAGCGTTCCTCCTTTCCAAAAGATGGTTCAGTTCGGGCTACACAGAAATTGCAGCTTGTACATAATGATGTCTATGGTCGTATGCAGACACCCTCTTTTGGAAATTATCTTTACTTCGTGACTTTCATTTATGATTTTTCCAAGCATGCATGGGTATATCCACTCAAAGCAAAGTCCGAAGTGTTCATGTGCTTTAAACGGTTTTTGGTTTCGGCTAAAAATCTGTCAGCATGTAAAATGGGCACCCTCCGTTTAGATCGAGGGGGGGAATATATGTCTTCTGATTTTAATGCATTTCTGGCTAAACTTGGGATAAAACACCAGTGTACAGTGTCGTATACACCTCAACAGAATGGAGTTGCTGAATGAAAGAATAGGTCACTCATGGAGATGGCGAGGTGCATGGTCAAGAGTCAGGCTTTACCACATAGTTTCTGGCTTGAGGCTCTCATGTGTGCAGCATATGTACTGAACAGGTGTCCCACTAAAGCGCTACAATCCATCACTCCATATGAGGCTTGGCATGACCGCAAGCCATCTGTTGCGTTGTATCCTCCATAGACTAAACGCATTCTGGTTAGCCGTGATGTTGTCTTTCTGGAAGATGCTATTCAGCCATTGCTTTCATGTACTAAGGAGACATCTGTTAGCTCCAAAGACATCTATGATACTTTGATGCCTCTTTTTATAGGTGGGCAGTCTAGTGCTGGTCCTAAGGAGGCAACTTCTCAGCCTTTGCAGGTTTCATATGATGATGTAGATCATTCCATTTCTAATACAGATTTACATGATGCACTTGTTGATGAGAGAGCTGATATTGAGGAGGCAAAAACTATGCCAAAATAGCTAGTGCAGACTTTGCATGATAGCAAATTAGATGAACCTTTGTCATATGGTACTCGTTCAGGCTCTCATAGTGCCTCCTTTGCATCAGACTGCTATGCTATGGCTGTGTCTAGTCTGTCTGATGAGAATGGGCCTGTTTCTTTTGATGAAGCACATAATTCAAAAAAATTAGATGGCTGCTATGCAATCTGAATATGATGCTATAATGAAGAATGGTACATGTTCTTTATGTGACTTGCCTCTTGGCAAGAAGGCCATTCGCACTAAGTGGGTATACAAGCTAAAGCGTAAACATGATGGTACAGTTGACAGGTATAAGGCTAGGCTTGTTGCAAAAGGTTATGTGCAGGAAAGAGGCATTGATTTTGATGAGACCTTTGCACCTACATGCCGTATGACTACTGTTCGGAGCATTTGTGCACTTGCCGCCCATCATGGTTGGAATGTACATCAGTTGGACATTAAAACAACATTTCTGAATAGTGACTTGCATGAAGAAGTGTATGTTTTTCAGCCCCATGGCTTTGTGCAGAAAGGCCATGAAAACCAGGTGTGCAGGTCTCGTATTCATGCATTCAAAACGAACATGTTAATGAGCATATCTACTCACAAGCTTTCTGAACATATCACTTCATCACTTGTATGGAGCAATTTCAAATTCCCCAACTCAATAGGAGCCTTTGGTTTCATATTCTCTTGCGTATGGAGATAGTGGGTCTTTGAAAATTTCTATCAAGAAAATGCTTTGGAATTTTTCTTTCAAGGGTTTATAGCCTCTCGCAAGCATGTAAATATTAAGGTCAATCATCTATATGAAAGTACAAGGTGTAGCAAAGAGCTCTTTAGCATGCGGATCCTACATATTCATTCATGTAAAAGCAAAAAAAATTAAGCAATATCTTATGAGAAACATGTTTATTGATTGACCGAGAATAAATCAACTCTAAAATAGTGAATAACCATCACCTTGTTGGACCTTAAGAAGCTCTTTAGCATGCGGATCCTACATATTCATTCATGTAAAAGCAAAAAAAATTAAGCAATATCTTATGAGAAACATGTTTATTGATTGACCGAGAATAAATCAACTCTAAAATAGTGAATAACCATCACCTTGTTCGGATATTATTCAAACCTTGTTTTAATGATGAATATACAGAAACTATTTGAAAATGTATTGTTCCATTGTTAGAATATTGTCTGAAAATAAAAAGTACTGCTATGGCACTATTTTCCTTTGTAAAGGGGTTTTCCCCTTCGCTTGTATATAGATACGTATCTCTGTTCATTCTACAATTAATAATAAATATTGTGGCATGCTTGGAAGCGTATTATTGTTTCTCGTGTCGTTTGTGTGCATCACGGATCCCCGAACGTCAATATGTGCTATCAAAAGAGGTCTTTTTGTATCGAGACACCTCGTCCTCATACCCCTCTTCACTTTCGTAGCTTGCTTAAAACATTGACCCACATACTAAGGGTGAATATGGAGGCAAAATCTTGCTTTTATGCCAACCTTTTTTTAGGTTTTTCCACAAGTACAAACTCATCAATCCTTGATAGATGTCA
>CM035441.1:61151099-61161099 GCA_020310875.1 Ceratopteris richardii
GGACATGCATACCCCTGATCTCACAACACTCATGGGCCAACTATTTACACATGAAGCAAAGTTCACCAAAGCTGGAGATCAATCAAAAGGTAATAACCCCTCTGCTCTCTTTACTGATAAGAAAGTTAAAGATAAAGGCAAGAAGAAACAGGATGAAGAAGGCTCTACCTCCCAAGCCAATTATGCAGGGAGAGGTAGGTCATCTAGAGGAAGGGGCAGAGGAGGTAAGTCAGGTAGGGGGAGACCCTACAACTCATCACCTTGCAACATCTGTGGGTTGTCCAATCATACCACAGATGAATGCTACAAAAACTACAAAAATCAGAGAGGAAGAGGCTACTCAAGAGGTGGATACTCTCAAGGAAGAGGCAGATTCAACCAACATCAAAGCTACAATGGGTACAACAACCAATACAACAACAACTACAACAACAACCACAATGGAAACTACCAAGGTGGATTCAGAAATAGAAGAGACTACAACAACTACACTGAGGAGCAGGATGACTCCTTATTGATCATGAATATGACCTCCAAGATAGGTACAAATGATGATCATTTATTTTACATTGACTCAGGATGTTCTAACCATGTAGCTGGCAATGTGGCACTACTTTCTGATTTGGAAGAGCCCAAGGGCAAACATCAGGTACAAACAGGTGATGACACTAAGCACTCTGTTGTCAAAATTGGAAATGTGAAGACATGTGATGGTAATCAGAACCTATTAAGCAGGGTACTCTATGTACCAACAATAACTAAGAATTTAATGAGTGTTGGTCAGATTGTGGAGAAAGGTTTGCAGGTCAGATTCACACAACATGGAGCATATGTGGAGGACCCAAAACAAGGATTTAGAAGGATAGCCAAAGGGGAGAAATCAGGTAGATTATTCACATTTGAGCTAGAAGATACAAAAAACATTGCTTTGTATAATTACAAGGATCAGACACTTTCAGAGCTAGAGATATGGCATAAAAGATTAGGGCACATAGGTGAAAGGACTCTCAAGCAAATGTGCAGGGATCAATGTGTACTTGGGATACCTAATGTATCCAAGCAACACATGATCTACAAATGTGGATCATGTCAATTTGGTAAGTCTCACAGATTACCCTACTCAAGGAAAGGTTTCATGCATGAAGACTACCTAGACTTGGTACACACAGATGTTTGGGGACCTAGCAAGGACCCTTCCATTTCTGGTTCAAGGTATTATGTGTCCTTCATTGATGACTATAGCAGATGGACCATTTTATATTTTATGAAGCATAAAGATGAAGTGTTTAATTGTTTCAAGAGGTATCTTGCACTTGTTGAGAATCAAACAGGTAGAAGCTTGAAGAGGCTAAGATCAGATGGTGGAGGAGAGTATTTCTCCAATGAGTTTGAAGATTTCTTGCAGGAAAGAGGCATCAAGAGGGAGATCACTACAAGGTACTCACCTGAACAAAATGGGGTAGCAGAAAGAAGGAATAGACTTATAGTGGAAACAGCTAGGTCTATGCTCAATGAAAAAAAGTTGCCAAATTACCTATGGGCAGAGAGTGTGTCCACTGCCACTTACCTCATCAATAGGTTGCCATCCAAATCACTTGATGGCATGACTCCATATGAAGCTTGGCATGGTAAGAGACCCTCTCTGGATCATTGCAAAATCTTTGGATGTATAGCATATGTGCATATTCCCTCACAGGTAAGAGGAAAGCTAGACCCAAAGGCAGAGAAATGTATCTTCATTGGTTATGATTTGAATCAAAAGGGATACAGATTCTACAACCCCACAAACAAAGGGTTCAAGGTAAGCAGAGATGTCATATTTGATGAAAATGACTCATGGTATGAGAATGAATGCAGGAAAGTGAGTTTACCCTATGACATGGAGGAAGATTTTCCAAAGCTTACCAAGGAAGAGCCAACTCAGCAAGAAGACTCAAGCTCAGATGATGATACCATAAATCTTGAAGAGTTCAAAGCTTGGAAATCCAAAGGAAAGATGAAGATGAAGCAGTTGGAGGACAAGGCAGAAACTTCTACTCAAGCTATGAGAAGATCTCAGAGAGAGAAGAAGAAGCCTATCAGATTTGGGTATGACACATCACTTGTAACTAAACATTCTGTATATCTTGTTAGATGTGATGGCTGGATACACTCAGAAGATCCAGGTGGTGCTGCTAGACCTGCTTCACACCTGCCCTTTCTTTTCTTCAGATATGGTTAGGAGACTCCTTGAGCTTCCAAATGACACCAAGAAACTATATATGTGATGTACAAGGTGATTGAGTAATGACCAAATCAAAACAGATAAGTTTGAACCTTCATATGTCCAAAAACTTGCTATTCCTGTAATGACACCTGCTCAGTCTTAAGCTCAGTGTGTCCAGCACACTTACAATTGATCTAATTCCTTCTGGGAGTATTAAATTAACTTAACAAGCTACCATTAGCAAGTTAAATCACTCCAAATGACAAACTATACACTGAGCATGATGTTTAGCAAAGTTAGGAACACCCCCGACTTTTCAGGAAACACACAGAAATATACCAGTGATCACTTCGATGGCGATTTCTCCCAATTGGCTGAATAGATTGACTTGAAATTTTGTAAGGTTGTAGAATGCTTTGAGCTGGTTCCAATGAGCCCTTGATTACCAAATTTGGTTCAGTAGATCTTGAGATATGCTCTGTAGAAGTTGACAGACTTGGAGGTAGTCACTCAGAGAAAAAACAGAGAATAAAGAACTATGTGTATATGTATTGATACTATCAAATATACATTCCCATTGGCACTAGATGTAATGCACAATGGTACTCTGAGGTGTAGGCTTGGTAGTAGCTCTCACACACTCACAATTTTGCTTGGATTAGCCTCGGGAAGAGAGTCTACTATCCCGCGACTTTTTACAATGAGTTTTATAGGAGTTTTGAATGAATTTGAATTTGAATTCAAATTAAAGCTTCCTTGATTCTCTCCACTAGACTTAGGGAGATATTCTCTCAACTGATTCATCTACTTTTTCCACGACTCTAGTCTAGTAGGTGTGATTACATGAGTGGTAAAGTCATAGAGACTTTTTACATGAGATAAATGGTAATAACCATAAGCATAGGTTTCTATGGTTCAAATGCATCCTTCAAGGGTTCAAATTTTATCCTTCCAAGCTTCCAATTGTCCAAGCCTTTTGTTGGGTCTTCAAGGCACACAACAAAGCCAAGTGTTTTAGGCTTGTTTGCACCAACAGCTCCCCCTCAAGCCAAACACTTGCTTGAGTCTTCATCTTTAGTCTTCAATGATATCCTGTAATCCAATCATGGATTTAAACCTGCATAGCTTGCTCCCATCCAAAGCTTTTGTAAGCAAATCTGCACATTGAATATTAGTGGACACATATGATAATTGAATTTCTTTGCTAAGTAGTTTCTCCCTCACATAGTGGTAATGAACCTCTATGTGTTTTGTCCTAGCATGATACACAGGATTAGCAGCTAAATGAAGTGAACTTGTATTATCACCAAATATGATAGGTGGCCTTGTGCATAGGCCCAATTCTGAATAGAGTAACTTCAACCATATTGATTCTTGAGTGGCATTGGCTAGCCCTCTGTACTCTGCCTCAGTAGATGATAGAGCCACTGTGGGTTGTTTCTTGGATGACCAAGAAATAGGTTTATCACCTGCAAAACATATGTAACCAGATGTACTCCTCCTATCATCCTTGCATCCTGCCCAATCTGCATCTGAGTATACCTTGATGTCAATATCTGATGAATATGGATAATACAAACCATGATTTTGTGTTCCCTTTAGGTACTTGACTATCTTCTTGGCTGCCTCCAAATGTGGTACTCTTGGCTTATGCATAAATTGACTAAGTACACTAACACCATAAGAGATATCAATCCTAGTTAAGGTAGCATAATTGAGACTACCTACCAAACTTTGGTAACCTGTAATATCCTTGAGTTCTTCTCCTTCATGTGCACTGAGTTTGTGGTTGACCTCCATAGGAATGTTTGAGACTTTAGCTTCCTGCAAGTTAAACTTCTTGACCATGTCCTGAATGTACTTCTTCTGAGTAATGTATATACCTGAATTTGTGTAGACCAACTCAAGCCCTAGGAAGTACTTCAATAATCCAAGATCATTGATCTTGAATTCTTTCATCATTTGACTTTTGATATGTCTAATTCCTTGAACATCATTCCCTGTAATAATGATGTCATCAACATAGACACACAAGTATATTACCTCTGAATTGTTCTTCTTTATAAACAATGAAGTATCTGCTTTACTCATCACAAATCCTTGATCCAAGAGATAGGTTGTCAACCTATAGTTCCATGCTCTAGGTGCCTGCTTCAATCCATACAGAGCTTTCTTCAATTTACAAACATGATTTACCTTATTGGGATCTTCATAGCCAGGTGGTTGTGACATGTAGACTTCCTCTGAAATCCATCCATTCAGAAATGCATTCTTCACATCCAATTGGTACATGTTCCAATTCTTGGATGCAGCTACACTCACCATAATCCTGATAGTTGGCATCTTTGCCACAGGAGAAAATGTCTCCTCATAATCAATGCCTTGGGTTTGTGCAAAACCCTTGGCCACCAACCTAGCTTTGTACCTGCTTATTGAACCATCTGAGTTCCTTTTGAGTTTGTAGATCCATCTGGATCCTATGACCTTCATGGAGTCCTTCTTGGGTACCAAGTCCCAAGTATCACTTTCCTTGAGAGCCTCCATTTCTTCATCCATTGCTTCCTTCCATTCTGGTTTAGTAATGGCTTCCTCAAATGTACCTGGTTCTTCACTTAAGATGTCCTTTGCAAGGTATACAGAGTGCTTGGTCACAAGTGAAGTATCATATCCATACCTAATAGGTTTCTTCTTTTCCCTTGATGATCTTCTCATAGCTTGAGTTGAGGACTCTGGATTATCTTCAAGTTGCTTCATCTTCATCTTCCCTTTTGATTTCCAAGCTTTGAATTCTTCAATGTTGATGGTGTCTTCATCATCTGAGCTTGTATCCTCATTCTGAGTTGGTTCTTGCCTGACAAGCTTTGGAAAGTCTTCCTCCATATCATAAGGTAAACTTACTTTCCTGCATTCATTATCATACCATGAATCATTTTCATCAAAGATGACATCTCTGCTTACCTTGAAGCCTTTGTTTGAGGGGTTATAGAACCTGTATCCTTTCTGATTCAAATCATAACCAATAAAGATACACTTCTCAGCCTTAGGGTCTAGCTTTCCCCTTACCTGTGAGGGAATATGCACATATGCAACACACCCAAAGATCTTGCAATGATCCAGAGAAGGTCTCTTACCATGCCAAGCCTCATAGGGTGTCATTCCATCAAGTGTCTTTGATGGCAACCTATTGATTAAGTATGTGGCAGTAGATACACTCTCTGCCCAAAGATAATTTGGTAGTTTCTTCTCATTGAGCATAGACCTAGCTGTCTCCACAATGAGTCTATTTCTTCTTTCAGCTACCCCATTTTGCTCTGGTGAGTACCTTGTGGTAATCTCCCTCTTGATGCCTCTTTCCTGCAAGAACTCTTCAAAATCATTGGAGAAGTATTCTCCACCACCATCAGACCTTAATCTCTTCAATTGTCTACCTGTTTGATTCTCTACTAATGCAAGATACCTTTTGAAGCAATTAAATACTTCATCTTTATGTTTCATGAAGTACAAGATAGTCCATCTGCTATAATCATCTATAAAAGATACATAGTACCTTGATCCAGATATGGATGGCTCCTTGCTTGGTCCCCAAACATCTGTATGCACCAATTCCAAGTAATCTTCATGCATAAATCCTTTCTTGGTATATGGCAACCTGTGTGACTTACCAAATTGACAAGCCCCACACTTGTATATCATGTGTTGCTTGGATACATTAGGTATCCCAAGCACACATTGATCTCTGCTCATCTGCTTTATGGTTCTCTCTCCAATGTGACCCAATCTCTTGTGCCACATCTCTAATTCTGATAGGGTTTGGTCCCTATAGTTGTACAAGGCAATATTTTTAGTATCTTCAAGTTCAAAGGTAAATAGTCTACCTGACTTCTCTCCCTTGGCTATCCTTCTGAATCCATGTCTTGGATCCTCCACAAATGCACCATGTTGAGTGAACCTGACCTGTAGACCTTTTTCAACAATCTGACCTACACTCATCAGATTCTTGGTGATTGTTGGGACATACAATACTCTGCTTAGCAAATTCTGATTACCATCACTTGTTTTGACATTACCTACTTTAACCACTGAGTGTTTAGTGTCATCACCTGTCTGCACTTGGTGCTTGCCTTTAGGTTCTTCCAAATCAGAGAGTAAGGCAACATTCCCAGCTACATGGTTAGAGCAACCTGAGTCAATATAGAACAAATGATCATCATTGATACCTGATTTAGATGTCATGTTCATAATCAACAAGGAATCATCTTGATCCTCTGCATAATTGTTGTAATCCTTTCTGTTCCTGTATCCTCCTTGATAATTGCCATTGTGATTGTAGCTATTGTTGTAGTTGTTGTTGTAATTATTGTTGTAGCCATGGTAGCCTTGAGATTGATTGAACCTGCCTCTGCCTTGGGAGTATCCTCCTCTTTGGTGACCTCTTCCTCTTTGGTTCTTGTAGTTCTTGTAGCATTCATCTGTAGTATGGTTAGACAAGCCACAAATATTGCATGGAGATTGATTATAGGGTCTCCCCCTTCCTGACTTACCTCCTCTGCCCCTACCTCTAGATGATCTACCTCTCCCTGCATAGTTTGCTTGGGAGGTGGATCCTTCATCATCAACCTTCTTGCTTTTACCCTTATCTTTAGACTTCTTATCTGTATATAGGGCAGAGGGATTGTTACCTTTTGATTGCTCTCCATTCTTTGTGATCTTGGCTTCATGTGTGAAGAGTTGTCCAATCAGAGTTGTTAGATCAGGTGCTTGAATGTCCATGTACAAGTCCATTGCAGTGGTAAAGCTCTCCCACTTGTCATCTGCTTTGAGTCCATTGATCACTTGTCTAACAATTTGCTCTTCCTCAATCTCTTCTCCAACACTTGCAAGTTGATCTGCTATATCCTTGACTTTGGTGACAAAATCTGAAACACATTGTTTTGATTGCTTCCTAAGAGTTGTAAACTCAATCCATAGCTGATTCTTTCTGGCCCTTGTGCTTGATGAGAAGTATGTTGCCAAGGTCTCCCAAGTTTCTTGGGAAGTCTTACAGTTCCTAACATGAGGTAGAAGGAAATCAGAGATAGAGTTTAGAAGATATGACCTGGCTAAAGCATCTTTAGCACACCATTGATTAAGTCTCTCATGCTCATCCTTTGTAGGTAGGCCTCTGGTTTTGAATGAGGGCAACTCCTCATCTCCTGATATGTATCCATACAAGCTTCTCCCTTGTAGATAAGTCTTCATTCTTAATGACCATGCCTGGTAGTTATTCCTATCCAATTTGTCAATAAAGGAAGGGAAACCATCACCCATGATTACCTTGTTTGCTCTGATACCACTGTTAGATGTGATGGCTGGATACACTCAGAAGATCCAGGTGGTGCTGCTAGACCTGCTTCACACCTGCCCTTTCTTTTCTTCAGATATGGTTAGGAGACTCCTTGAGCTTCCAAATGACACCAAGAAACTATATATGTGATGTACAAGGTGATTGAGTAATGACCAAATCAAAACAGATAAGTTTGAACCTTCATATGTCCAAAAACTTGCTATTCCTGTAATGACACCTGCTCAGTCTTAAGCTCAGTGTGTCCAGCACACTTACAATTGATCTAATTCCTTCTGGGAGTATTAAATTAACTTAACAAGCTACCATTAGCAAGTTAAATCACTCCAAATGACAAACTATACACTGAGCATGATGTTTAGCAAAGTTAGGAACACCCCCGACTTTTCAGGAAACACACAGAAATATACCAGTGATCACTTCGATGGCGATTTCTCCCAATTGGCTGAATAGATTGACTTGAAATTTTGTAAGGTTGTAGAATGCTTTGATCTGGTTCCAATGAGCCCTTGATTACCAAATTTGGTTCAGTAGATCTTGAGATATGCTCTGTAGAAGTTGACAGACTTGGAGGTAGTCACTCAGAGAAAAAACAGAGAATAAAGAACTATGTGTATATGTATTGATACTATCAAATATACATTCCCATTGGCACTAGATGTAATGCACAATGGTACTCTGAGGTGTAGGCTTGGTAGTAGCTCTCACACACTCACAATTTTGCTTGGATTAGCCTCGGGAAGAGAGTCTACTATCCCGCGACTTTTTACAATGAGTTTTATAGGAGTTTTGAATGAATTTGAATTTGAATTCAAATTAAAGCTTCCTTGATTCTCTCCACTAGACTTAGGGAGATATTCTCTCAACTGATTCATCTACTTTTTCCACGACTCTAGTCTAGTAGGTGTGATTACATGAGTGGTAAAGTCATAGAGACTTTTTACATGAGATAAATGGTAATAACCATAAGCATAGGTTTCTATGGTTCAAATGCATCCTTCAAGGGTTCAAATTTTATCCTTCCAAGCTTCCAATTGTCCAAGCCTTTTGTTGGGTCTTCAAGGCACACAACAAAGCCAAGTGTTTTAGGCTTGTTTGCACCAACATATCTTGCAAAAGACTTGTTGAATGAAGAACCAGGTACCTATGAAGAAGCAATTACAAAGCCAGAATGGAGAGAAGCCATGGATGAGGAGATAGAAGCCCTCAAAGAGAGTGATACTTGGGACTTGGTACCCAAGAAAGATTCTATGAAGGTAATAGGATCCAGATGGATCTACAAATTGAAGAAGAATTCAGATGGAACAATTAACAGGTACAAAGCTAGGTTGGTAGCCAAGGGTTTTGCACAAACCCAAGGCATTGATTATGAGGAGACATTTTCTCCTGTGGCCAAGATGCCAACTATCAGAGTTTTGGTGAGTGTAGCTGCATCCAAGAATTGGAACATGTACCAATTGGATGTGAAGAATGCATTCCTAAATGGATGGATATCTGAAGAAGTCTACATGTCACAACCACCTGGCTATGAAGATCCAAGAAAGGTACATTATGTTTGTAAGTTGAAGAAAGCTCTGTATGGTTTGAAGCAGGCACCTAGAGCATGGAACTACAGATTGACCACTTACCTCCAAGATCAAGGATTTGTGATGAGCAAAGCAGACACTTCTCTATTCATAAAGAGAAGTAGTACAGAGGTAATCTATTTATGTGTCTATGTTGATGACATCATCATTACAGGTAATGATGTCAATGGGATTAGACACATCAAAGGACAGATGATGAAAGAATTCAAAATTAGTGATCTTGGATTACTAAAATATTTTCTAGGACTTGAATTGATCTACACAAATTCAGGTATCTACATTACCCAAAAGAAGTATGTACAGGATATGGTCAAGAAGTTTGGTTTGCAGGATGCTAAGGTATCTACTACTCCAATGGAGGTTAACCAAAAGCTAAGTGCTCATGAAGGAGAAGAAATCAAAGACATTACAGGATACCAAAGTATGGTGGGTAGTTTGAACTATGCTACCTTGACAAGAATTGACATAGCATATGGAGTAAGTGTGCTTAGTCAATTCATGCACAAACCAAGGGTACCTCACCTAGAGGCAGCAAAGAAGATCTTGAAGTACCTCAAGGGAACTCAAAGTCATGGTTTGTATTTTCCTTACACATCAGACATTGATATTAAAGTTTACTCAGATGCAGATTGGGCAGGATGCAAGGATGATAGGAGAAGCACCTCAGGTTATATTTGTTTTGCAGGGGATAAGCCTATCTCTTGGTCAGCTAAGAAGCAACCTACAGTGGCATTGTCATCCACTGAAGCAGAGTATAGAGGACTTGCAAATGCTACTCAAGAAGCTATCTGGTTGAAGCTTCTATATACAGAGTTAGGTCTACTCACAAGACCACCTATCATATTTGGAGACAACACTAGCTCTCTT